>VMDR010004721.1:0-57394 GCA_007922815.1 Macrotus californicus
TGGGAACAGCACCATTTTTCATTGCCTTTTCTAGCTTTATCTCATTGATATACATTTGGTTGACCTTGCATTTTCTATTTACACTATTATAGCACTACATAGAAATATGTCTGCCTTTGCTGTGTTTGTTCTCTATTTCTTGTTACCTCCAGTGGGAGTGTTATAGGAGAGGAGCATTTTTGGCTTCTGCCTGTGTTGGCAAAGTGAAGCCCCTGGGACTGTGCTAGGCACTGCGGTGGCTATTCTCTACTGGTGGCTGTTTAAATTTAAATTTCAATAAATTAAAAATTAAGTAAAATAAAATTCAGTTTTTCAGTCACATCAGCCACATTGAAGTGCACAATAGCCACACATGACTAGTCACTATTACACTGGACAGTGCAGAAATAAATGTTTCCATCATTGCAGAAAGTGTTAATGGACGGTCCTAATCTAGGATTTCCCCTTTAAAAATAATATTGAAACTCAGATTTAAATCTATAATCTTTTTTATCTTAAGGAGTAAATCTCTTCGTGTTTCAGAGTTCTTATGAAGAGTTAATGTTGAATGTTAATGATGGTCTTTTCAGCATCCATGAAAAGAATTCTTAGATTTAAAAAATATTTTTTTCTATCAAAGTGTCGAGCCATCCAAATAATTTCCCTCATATAGTGCTAGTTCTGTCTGTGTAGGATAGTTCATACTCGTTTGTTTTGGAACATTTCCCCTTTCTGTTTGTAGGATATTATTTATGATTTACTAAATGATATTCTTAAATAAGATTGTACTATAATTCATCTCTCTCTCTCTCTGTTGTACTTATTAGGTGTTATAATTCCAGATCTTATGTACTTCCTAGAATGAGTTAGATAGCATACTATCATGTCTATAGTTTGAAACCTTTCATGTAACTAGTACTTGAAAATTTGAAGATGTTCCCCTGAGAATCCATTAGGGGTTTCTTGGAAAAATGTATGGAAAGGATAGAACTTTCCCTAACAGTTCCTTCGACAGGAGTCTATATACATGCTTATAATTTTGTATTCAACATAATTAGTTCATAATTACACCATTGAATGTAAACTTCCTGTGCAATACTAGGCGACAGCCTAGATGACAAGATGAGTGTGTTGTTGGCCATCAGAAAGAGTGAGGATTTCCCCTCCCCGCCTCGTTGGAGTCTTCAAGGCTCTTCTCTCCCCTTCGACTTCCCCTCCTGTTCACTCCAGCGTGAATCACCAGGGCAGCCTTCTCACCCTCCCCACCCCAGTACTCTGACCTTATCCTCTCCCCAGCCCTCAGTTCTCTGGCAGAGGGTGCCCTTTTCCTCTTCTCCACTCATTCATTCGGAGGACCCACCCAAAGCCGCCGTCTTTGTGATTTTTCCGAGTGATTTCTCTGCTCTCATCTTAATGTATTTCTTGAGTGTGTCATTTTTTCTTTTTGGCCAAGGACTGTTTCCAGCCTTGTCACATTGTCTCATATCTTCTGTGTTATTATGTACATCTCCTCTGTCTAATATCCCTGTCGGAGTGGGAATGGAGAGAGAATTTAGATTTTCTATTTCTTTTGTTTCGTGCTAAGAAAGTGGCCGACATTAAGAGACATTTATTGAGGGTGCTAACAAATTAGTGATTCTTACTTCATTGCCAGGCAAAGCCAGTACAATCTGTGGCCAAGGGTAGGTTTTATTAACTTTAGTAAACTAGCCTACTTGAAGCAGAAGGCAAAAGAGTATCTTCCATAAAGGACCATATTCATCTCCCAAGTTTGTTAACTCAGCCACGCATTCCCCTTGTTCAGGTGACTGTGGAGTAGCTCCTATGTGCTAGCTGTAGGAGACACGGGGTCAGGCAAGATTAGCACAGCCCCTGGTTTCGAGGTGTTCGCAGCCTAGTACGGGAGGTTTGTAGTCAACAAGTGAACCAACAAATAAGTATATAATTACAAATCGTGCCAAGTGTTATAAAGGAAGGAGAGGGATGTGCGCAATTAAAGTTAGTCTGGGTGGTCAGGCAGGGCCTCAGTCAGATGAGGAAGTGACATTTAAGCTGAGAGCTGAAGGACAGGTCATTAGCCAAGTGAAACCAAGTGAAGGAGCCAGGCAGAGGGAATAGCATGTGCAAAGGCCGTGAGGTGTGAAAGACCTCCGTGGGTTTGAGAATCAACCAAAGGCTGGCGTGTGACTGGAGCAAGGCAATTAATGGGGGAGTTGACATGGGTTGAAGCAGGTCCAGATTCAAAGGGCACTTACAGTCCAGGGTTGGGTGTCTGGGTTTTAAACAGTCCGCGATATGCTTTAAGAGATTTTTTCTAAGATAATTGTGCGCCCATTGCTGCTCCAAAGAATATACATATCTTACTTAATACTGAGAACATCCATGTGACACAGGTACTTTTAATATACCCATTTTCCGGTTGAGGAAACCAAGGCTGAGGATGTTAAGCAACTCATCTGGGGTCATATAGTATGTTTGTCAAGGAGCCAATGTATAATCAGGTTGTCTTGAGCCTCCAGAGCCCAAACTCTGGTCGCTGATGATGGCCTTGCCATAAGGTCACTTGGCCACTGTGTGGCTGATGGGGTTGGCAGTATAGGAGCAAACAGATAAATTAAGGGCTCTCTCAGCAGTCCAGGTGAGAGGTCATGGTGATGAGGGGGTGCTGTGTAACTGGGGAGAAACCAGTATCCTAGGGTCAGGGCAAAGGGAGAGGCAAGGAAACATGATGTATATGATTTATTTAGACTTTTTAAAACAGCTTTGAAGTCTTGTTTTAAAGAATTTAGAATTTAGAAAAGAAACAAAGCAATCAGCGAAAGCACAGCATGAAAAGGAAATAAAAATTGGATCAGAAATGAAGTACAAATCACACTAATAAAAACAAGGTTTTTTTTTTTTTGGTTTTAATTGATACAGTGGAAACAAAAAATAAGTGCAAAAGGAAATATGACAATTATTATAAAAGAAATGTGTCATTTGTAAGGAATTTCTAACTCCTTGCTAAATTAGCTCCCCAAGCTGGAACAGATAACTGCTTAACTAGAATGAGATAATGAGATTGGTCAGAAATTTGTTTCCATGAAATCCGATATGAGATCTGCCCTCCATGGGGCCTACATTTCTCCTTCCTTTCCCCTTTGTTTCCCTGCCTGCTGAAGTCTAACCAGTCTTCATGACAATGTTCAAATCCTCTCCTAAAATAGAAAAATAAAACCATCGACATGAATATGTGATTATTTTAGGCCACATCAACAATTACCAGAAGTACAGTTAGCCTTGCAGGAGTGGAAGCAAATGTTACGTTGCATTCAGCCTTTTCTGTTGAAGAGAACAGGGATGGGTTTAATCTGCTTTAGAAATGTTTTCTACCACAACAGACACTTTTCTAAAAGGCAAATTTTGCAGCTTAAAGGCATAAAAATTATCTAGAAACTTTCATCGTGGATTACCGAGTGGGCTGAATAAGGTTGGAATGAAGCGTCTGTGGGCGAATTTAGGTTGTAAGCTTTTAGATAAAAACCTCAAATATAGCTGCCATGTTACTAACTTGCATTCTTCCGAGAAAAGGTATTGACAGTGGTTAGAAGTGAATTCCCATCAGGCTCTCCAAGTAGGATGCCGGGACACCTGTTGCCGGTTTCCAGCGAGCAGGACTGTGTCCAGACTAGGTGTGTGCCCCAGAAGCCCGTAGAGTGACGAGGGCAGAAGAGAGTGGATCTCCAATGTGGCTACCAGTCCCCAACTCCTGCCCATCTTCCCCAAGCCCCTCTCATCCTGGGAGATGAATCCCAATACTTGGAGACAGGACTCACTACCAGCCTCTGGGGCCTCCCTTAAAGAGAGAGCAGATGCTTTAAATGGTACCAAGTACTTTTCATGAGGGGACTGGGAAATTTGCAGAGCAATGGTAGGATGTGAGTGGAGCATCTGGGCAAAGGTGGGGTCTTACGCTGTGTGCATTCGGCATAGCTATATTGTCATGAGTCTCGGGAGAGCAGTCTCGCTTTCATATATCAGGTTCAGGGCACTCCAGTTCCTCTTCCACATAGAGTCCCTCATGTGAAAGGAGGGAAGGAAAGTAAGGTAAGCAGAAGGACGAGAAGAAACAGAAAGGATAGATAGGTAGCTGCTAATACTACACCATTCAATCATCCATTCATACACACAACATTACTAAGCCAGGACGGAGCAGGGTCCAGAAAACTGAGATGATCAAGGTACAGTCTCAAGGTCCCTTCTTTGGATAGTCAGCCACATGTTCACAGACACTAGTATGTCTAGACGTTATGTGCAAAGTCTCTGGCATGGCATCTGGCACATATTTGGTACTGAGCAAACCCTGGTTGTCATCATGTCACCACCTACATCACAAGGCCGTCAGATCCTTGAGGACAAATGGGTTGTTCATGCATCTTGGAATCCCTGGATTGGCAAGGTGTCTAGCGCAGAGGTCAGGGTCTGTGAATGTCCTTTGACCCACTGACTGAATGAATCCATGTTTGAGCACCCACTCCACTCGGGCGCCTTTAAAAGGCACGGAGAAAGCTTCTGAGGCCAACCTTTGTCCTCAAATGAAATGGAGCATCAATAAAAAATGTTGTAAATTAAGAAGCCCATATAGGGGTAGCATTTGCTAAGTGCCAAGTGAATAAAAACAGAAGGAGCGCCAGGAATTCGGGGGAGGAGGAAACGCTGTGGATTGGCAGGGAGAGGGGGCCATGTGTTAATCCAGCATCTAGTCAGCTTGAGAGCGTGAAAAGCAGGGCTAGCCCTTGAACCCTTTGGCAGTGGGAATGGGGAGTAAGCCCCTCCCCGAGACTTGAGTGTGCAGGCACCCTCATTTAGTTGTATGCCGGTGAATATTTTAACAACTTGCTCTCCAGAAGAAGAAAAAAAGTATGTGAATGAATGCCTATATTGGGTTGGCCAAAAAATCTTTTAGTTTTTTCTGTAAAATGAAAGACACATTTTTTCATTTTCACCAATAACTTTATTGATTTAGATATTTTGAAGATGTCCGCTATCTTCTGCTATTAACTTCTAGTGGCTAGAGGCCAGGGGTGCTGCTAAACACCTTCCAATGCATAAGACAGCCCCACAGCAAAGAAGTATTTTGTCAAAATGTCAATAGTACCAAGGAACTTCACAAACCACTTTTGACAGGTTCGATCAATCACAGCACCTTCTCCATACACTGCACAAATCTTTCTTTGCCTTTCAGTTGCGTTTTTACCTTCCTTGAGATAATAAAGCATAATACACCAAAAATGTTGCACATCTTCCATCTTTAATATTCAAATGGCCGCAGAAAAATTCACCAATTTTGACAAGTTTTTTTAAATGCACACTGCTAGGACAGCTGTCACAACACAACCTAACAGAGTTGTTTCTAATGAAGTTAAAGACAACTGAGCACTACTAGAGCCATCCTACAGAAGAAACCAAACCAACTTTCCGGCCATCCCAATATAAATTTAAGTTTCACTGACAAAGGATCAGTGGCACGCGGTGCACTAACAAGAATAAAATGTCCTGTATTCTTACTTTGTAAATGCCGTGAGCCAGCCGGTCCTCACAGGGTGTGTCTGTTGAGCTGTTGTGTCCGTAGTTGACCTGCTGCTGCATCTCCACAGTGACTTGACCAGGAGACTTTCACCCCAGCCCGCTCACTCTTTCCCAATGCCTCTATTCTCACTAAACCTGACATGTGATTCACTAAACTGCTTCTCACCTTTGTGCGTAGTGTGTTCATTAAACTGAAATCTCTTTCATCTTCAGCATTGAGTATGCCAAAACTTCTCACAAATGACATGAGCGCCTTCTTGGCTGAATCACATAATAGTTTTCCAATACAGGGAGAATATTTCAATGCTATTTGCAATGTAATGACTACAGACATGACTCACTTTCAAGTTTAATCTGCGTTATTGACAGCCTTCACTCTAGACAATCAATGAAACAAAAAAAAATCAAGCCCTGACTGGCGGTGCTGGTGGATTTGCAAAGTGTAAATACACCCACCGGGTCAATTTTGTGATATCGTTGGACATGGAATTGGGAAGAGAGATACCATTATCTAGTATTTCTACTAGGTAGATATTGTAAATGCAAATAATCTCAAGACTATAGATAAAATAAGTGATGGGTTTTGAGGACTTATTACCTTTGTCTTTAACCATAATTCACTTAATTGTAAGTTTATGCTTTAAATTCTAATAATGGCTATTTTTAACAGGCAGCTTCAACACACCCATAGCCCTCATTCCTAAAGAGTGTAAACATCTCCCCTTTTGGGTGAGGAGCTCTGTGCTTTTCCTCTCCTTGCCTTTCCCAGACGCACAGCTCTTAGCTGCTCACGCTGCCTCCAGCAGAAAATCTCAGAGACTCGTTTGCTTCTTGATACCAAGCACACAGTGCAGAGTTCTACTCGGATCTTTGCCTAAACTGCATTACTCACCCTAATCGTGATGTTCAGTGCAGTCCCTAAAAACATTACATTTCACACTAATTTCCATTATGCCTTTCTTTAAAGACGAAAACAAAAGAGCAGGCTCTTGTGTGGCTATGACAGAGGATGACTCTAAACTGAGCACTTGGTGCTGGCTGTCACATTAGTCACTCCATAGTGTTCTGCAAAAGCTCCCTCCTGACTACCTCCTAAAAGAACCCAAACCTGCCTAGCAGGTTGGAGAAGTTGGCGACCTTCAGGTCTCTCAACCAGAACAAAGAGACACAATTCCTAATATCAAAAGCACAAGCTTTTATCGGCAAAGCAAACTTTTACTGACAAAGCAAGTTCCCTGGCTCCACCCTGGGCTTCCTTTCTTATGCAATATCCCTTTCGCACAGATGCGAACATTCTGCCAAGTGGGAGGCCAGTAACCTGTCTGCCCCGCTCCCTGGGTTGACCCATGGAAGTTATTTCTTGCACTGCTTGGTAAATAGCTGACCCCCAGTCTCCCACCAGTGCCCCCACCCTTGCAGGTAACCTTGTCCCTCCCCAGGCCCTGTTGGGACCTCCCATGATCCTGTGACAAGAGTCACCTCCAGACCTGCTCTGACATCTGACGGGACAGTGCCCAGGTGTTGCCTGTTGTTAAGTATTTTGACTAACACTCCTACCTACACCCTCCTAAACATAGGGTATGTGTGCAGCCCCACCTCCATATCCAAGCCAGAAGGGTCAGGACCTGGCCTGGCTGCAGGATCCATCTTTTAACAGAGAAAAAGTCAGCAGCTTAGAATCAAGCGAGGGTCTTCAGAATCCAAGGCTCCTTCTTTAATGTGCCTGGCTTGCATTTCCAGTCCTTGGCTGGTTCCCATGTGTATTCGCTTATTCATCCCCACATCCCAGTTCCTTCAAAACCCTGTGTGCTTTTACCCACCCTGACAAGCCCCCATCCCATGCTGTGGCCTCCCCTTTTAGAACTGGACCTTCCAAATGGTGACTTTTGCCCAACCAGATCTCATCATTGCCTGTGTCCAGATTCTCCTAGGCTGATGCCCCCATGCCCTGCCTCATTCTCTTCCAGTTTCCCTGACTCTTGCTCCTCTCTTTGTGCCTCACTTGCCGCTGGGGACTTTATCTCATCTTCTGCTGTGAGTTCCAAACCGGAGCACTCATCCGAACCCAGCAGTTGTTGGGAATTCCTCTGTTCTGGCTACAGCCCTGGTCCTCCAAAGGTAAGGCTACTAGTTTACATCAGGGTCTCCTGGCCATTTAACCAAAGCCATAAAAGAGATGGAACCTACTTCTCCAAAGGAAAGGGGCTCTGCAAAGGACTTATAATTATGTGATCAATAATGTGATTGGATAATCATCAAATCATAATAAAATCTTTTTTTTCAGTCAACATGAACTTTTTCCTACTTTGGGTTGTGTAATCTCTACTACATTGAGTAATGATTAAATCGTGGGTTTTTTCCTCACTTTTTTTCTTGCTTGTTGCTTTCAAAATATTGCTCACAGAGTTTAAGAATTTATATTAAAAGTGAATTCCAGTAAAAGGCCTGTTAATTAAATTATTCAGCCTGGTTCTTTTTCAAAATAATGTGTGTTCAGGACAGGAGGGTTTTCCATGCCACTTCAGGAGACAGATGTGTTGGGAAATGAAGAGAGCACCACAGAACATGAATGTCACTTTATCTAATTGGAGGTGAATGCTGAATTTGGGGAGCTGGAGTAGAATTGAGTCCTGGTTCAAACTCGCCTTGAAAGAGATTTATGATCATGATATGAAGCTTTGTCTCCCAAGGTCTCTCCTGGTGACCATTAACTCTTGCAGCTTGGCACCTGCATCCAGAAGAGGCATCTTGCAAAGCAGATGGGGGGGGGGGGAGGCAGGATGTTGCAGTGTGTTTGATAAGTCAACAAAACAAAACAGAAACAACTGCTTTATTCAGGCCTCTGGAATTTAAAGTGGTTTGACAAACCAAGAGCCACACACTATCATATGTATATCATTGCCAACTGGCCTTCTCTTGGGCTTTTATGTCTTGTTTTTGTGTTTGTATCATTGAGGTTTTCCAGAATGTGTTTTAAAGGGGGAATTAGTAGTAGCTCTCGCATAGCTGGTTTTAGTCATTACTGTTGAAGCCTGGCATGGCCGTTGTATTTGAGCTTGTTTTGTACCTTGACCTCTGAAACCCTTTTCCCAGAGAACGAGCAGCAGAGACCTGCTCTGTGAGTTCACACAGAGGATTCGGTGGCTAGAAATGAGGGCTCTGTCCTGGCTGTGACAGTGGAAGATGCTTCTCTGATGGAATGCTGCATACCTGGTTTAAAGTATGTAAAAGTGTATTACATTGAATTGTGTTGATGGTTTTAGTACCCTTAGAGGTTGCTGGGGAAAGCTAGAGTCCTTCATGACTGACTTAAAGAATAGAATGTACACGAACCTCTAGGTCAAATGCTGAATTCCTTCTGCAGGTGGAAATGCTACACCTTACGAGGAAGGCCAAGTTTCATTTTTGTGATGACCTTACCCATTTGAAACTTTCCCGGAATCTCTTATCATTAGCTTCCCACCCAAAGGATGAAAAACACCATCTGATTTCCAATGTTCCCATCTCTTATTTGAGTTTGCAACTTTCCTGAATAACAGATGGCCAGAAAATGTGTAAGCCCAAATAAAAGCAAAGCATGAGCTTTACTGTGTCCTCACTGGTGTCAGTTGCACTTTAAAATTAAAATTATGTAAACAGTCCCCTGGCTTTACGTAGGAGAAGTAGAAATGAAGGAAACAACCTCAGCACTTGAGAGTATCTTAGTTTGGGTTGTGTGTAGGGCTTCTTTCTTTCTTTCTTTCTTTCTTTCTTTCTTTCTTTCTTTCTTTCTTTCTTTCTTTCTTTCTTTCTTTCTTTCTCTTTCGTTCTCCTTCTCTCTTTCTTTCTCTTTCTTTGTTTTTCTTGTAAATCTTTTAATGTCCCATTTAAAGAGAAAGAGGAGAAAAGGCATTTGGTAGAAGCATTTTTGCAAGTTGGCTCATTCACAAAGCTTGTTTCGCCGGCAGCCAGCCTAGAATATTAGGACTTGTGGAGACCTTCGAGGTCCTTGTTTTAATTGACTTGAAAAAGGAGGAAAATATCCTGGAGGAAAAAACCAAAGGAGGGCCCAGTCTCTCCCAGTTTGACATTTTTCTTACCTCAAGGAGTTAAAAGTCAGCGGCTGAGCCTGATCAACCAGATGGTCTTTAACAGTAACATGGTCCATATTGTTTAGATTATCCTGTTGCAAGTACCATTCCTCGTTTACCTTTTATGGAATAAAGTGTGGAAAATTGACCACAGATGTAAGTAACCAAGAATGACGGGGAAGCTGTTGTTACCAGGCCTCCTCTTTTCTCTTTAACACGCCTGATCCCACAGATAAAAATAAAGAGAGAAGCGGGAGGCAGGCCAAGAGACAGCCTGCCTTACCTCGATGGCTCAGTCCGTGCATCATCGGCCCTCTGCTTTACATTTTCATAAACCCATGGTTGGCTTCAAGACTCACACACAGGCTACCTCCAAATTCTGATTTTCCAAGTGCCCTCCAGGTAGAATATCATACCACATAAGCAGTTTTTCCATCCTGTTTTCAAAGGCAAGGGGGCAAAGCCAACAGACTGACATGGAGCGATTTTGCAGCGCTCCCTTCCCTGGAGGAGAGAAGTGAGTGTCATTTTGCAGCCTGAGGAGCACGGATAAATTCTGCATTCCCGTTGCTTTGATTGCTATCTCAGCTGCAGACTGGGCCAGATTAATTAGAACTGGGCCCTTGTTATTTCTGAGAGTGTATTTCGGAGTTTACAAAAGAGTTGACTACCCAGAATGGGCCCAGTGTAGAAAGGAGCTTGTGGAGACAGGCCTCAGCTTTCCTTTACAGCAGGCTTTTTAGGATTAATAAGTCAGTTATGCCTTTTTAAACCTTCAGAGAAATATTCTGCAACCAAAGTAATAAACTGGGTTTTATGAAGTCCCTTTGCTTTCACCCTCGCTTCTCCACTTCCCTCAGTTCTGTGCGCCATTGCCAAGGCCACGCTGACTTTGGCCTCTCATCCTTCTATGTGGCACTTGCTGCCTTTGCCTGTGGGTATAACCACAGTCAGGGGACCAGACTTCTGCTTGCAGGTCTGCTGGAGGCAGTGAGGGCCCAAATTACCCATGCGCTGTTCCAGGCGTCCAGGGGTTAAACACTGTTTCTCCAAGTGGTCTTCTGGGCTGCTTCCCTTTATGGGGGGCCCAGCACAAGATGGGGCCCACTCCTTTGGTCATCTGTATTTTATGTCTTCTTATTCCCATCTGATTCAGCTCCCTTTTCTCCTGTCAGGCTGCCCTACATACCCCTCCCACCATCCTTCTTCTCTGGAGCCCTGGCTCTACAAGAAGCATTGCCTTGACAGTGTGGCACAGTAGGTTGGTCACTGTCCTGCAAAGCAAAAGGCCACTGGTTCAAGGTCAGGGCACATGCTTGGGTTGCAGGTTCGGTCCTCGGTCGGAGCACGTGCCAGAGGCAATCAATCGATGTTTCTCACATCTGTGTTTCTCTCTCTCTCTCTTTCTCCCTCCCGTCCCCTCTCTAAAAGTAAACGTTAAAACATTTTTATTTATTTATTTATTTTTAGAGAGGGGGGAGGGAGGGAGAGAAATATCAGTGTGTGGTTGTCTTTCTTGCGCCCCCTACTGGGGACCTGGCCCGCAACCCAGGCAATGTGCCCTGACTCGGAATCAAACTGGTGACCCTTTGGTTCACAGGCTGACACTCAATCCACTGAGCCACAGCAGCCAGAGCTAAGTAAATAAAATTTTAAGAAAAGAAAAGAAACTACCCAACATTGGACTTTCTAACCCATTCCTCACACATTTTCTCAGAAACCTGGGCCCGTCTCCCGGACATCGCTTTCTTCCCATGCTTCCCTGGTTTTAAGCTCACTGTCCCCTATGACCCCTTTGAAACCTCTCCATTTAAGCTGGTTAGCTCACTCCCATCTGTCAGAAACTCCTGGATGCTTCTTCGTACTCACTGAGGACTTTGGCACTTGGAGTTGTCACACTTCTCCCTGGTGAACTCAGTAGCCTCCCTACTGACCAGTCAGTCCACCAACCATGTAATTCCTCTGTCTTCTCTGCCCCCATGGCTGTTCTGTCCACTCCTCCATGTGACTTTGCTCCCATGCTCATGTCTGGAATCATGAACATTTGCCCTCCAAACTTCCCATCCCTGACCACAGCCTTCCATTTCACCATCTCTACTACTGTGTAATTTCCACAAAGACATGCTCATCAACCTCTAGCTCCTGACCCTCTCTTTTCCCAGATCCTTAGTCCCCCTCCCATCCAGCCTGGTCAGTTGTGGATTGCTTCAGCCATGTTCTCCAGTATCAGTTTCCCCCAAGCCAATTTCCCACCTTTTGTTCTTCCATTTCTCCCACGGGGCAACCCAGCCTGAATCAACTCTCCAGACCTTCTTCCTGAGCTGGGCAGGAGCCGGAGAAGAGCTGCTGGAGGTAATCACTTAATCTGCCTAAATGACTAGGGACAAACCCCTGGCTTCTAATGTTACCTCCACCCTCAGTGCCACCCCCATGGCCTCTCAATCAGGTCCTCTTCTTCCCCGATTCACCAAATGTCTTGAAAACTCATCTCTAGCGCTGCCTTTTCACTCCCACTCATGGGCCAAACAGCAGTCTGGCTTCTGCTCCCACTGAAATTGTCCCCACAAAGGTTACCTGTGGACTCTCAATTTCCAAATTTTCTTTCTTTATCTCACGTGATCTCCCTTCAACTCTCTGCTTCTTGGAGCATTCTTCTCCCTCAGCTGTGACACTCCTCTCTCAAGGTTCCCTTCTCTGTCTGAAAACTTGTTCTATTTTCACCACTAATTCTTCCTTCTCCTTCTATTTAAAAAGTATTACTCCCTGACTTCCTATCCCTTGCCTCTTCTCCTCTCACTCTGGCCGAGACCCGGATCCTGTAATGTGGAGGAAAAAAATAAAGAGGGTTGACCCCACCAAAGGCCACTTTTGATAACATCTCATTCGGCACAGAGGGGAAGCGAAACACCCCGGATGACTGACGGTGCTTAACAGTCCGTTTCTGAGATGATGGACTTGAGCCCCAGGACTGAGGAGTATTTGTTGTGTCGTGATTGCAAGTGTCAGTGCCTGTGGGCTCTGCAGGGACAAGCCCATGGCCTTAGCAGAGGGTTTGAGCGGCCATGCTGAGCGTTCAGATTCTCATAGGCATGGTGAATAGGCCGTTCCTGGAACCTGGAGAAGAGTTTCCATTTCAGAAGCTGGGTGTATAGTGGATACAGTGCAAGGGTTAGAATGAAACATTATATTTAGAATCCCGGTCTTCTCTTACCAATTATGTGACCTTGGGCAATTGACTTTTCTCCTGGCTGTGTCTCAATGTTTTCAAATGCAAAATGGATAACATTATCTTCCTCTTTGGAGGATTAGGGATAATGTATGCATTTGAAGGATATTATTTGCCTGACTTAATTCAGTAGGATAATTGAGCTGAATAGGGATATTCTCTTTGGCTAACTATAAACCTGACAAACCTGGCAACTCACCAAAAATTACTTCACAATCTCTTTCATGGAATTCACATCAAGAGTGGAGGAAGAGAATGAGCAGGATTGGCCCCCGCTCTCAGATTGGCTGTCATGCACAACACAATTGGGGCCCATTCAGTAACAATCTCTTACCCAGGTGTCAGTGATGTTGGGGAGCAGAAGTGCAGGAGATGGAGAGATCAGTGTGGGCTGGAGTAGCTGAGACAAGTGGCCTTGGAGAACCTTTGGCTGCCTGGAATACAAAGGTCATATTGGTATAAAGCGAGCATAGTCATGGACTTCTGTTAAAGTTAGGTGTGGGGATTAGAATTGATTCCAAAGGCCCGAGGGAGCCATCGACTACTTTAGAGTGAGGACAAAGTGAAACGATATTTTAGGAAGGTTAGTTTAGCTTCCTCATGTGTAAGACCCTTTCGACTGGGAGGCTGGGCCCTGAAGGACGTTGGACAGACTGTTGCAGGAATCACTTGTATAGAAGTACAGGGGTATTATGAAAACGAAAGAGAAACTTCTCTTGTGCTAAAATATACATAACATAAGTTTTACCATTTCTAAGTGCACAGTTCAGTGGCATCAAGTATAACACATTCACGTTGTTCTACTGTTACCGCCACAGGAGAAACGTTTGCAGCGATTTGCCATTGCTGTGACATCTGAGTGGGTGATCAGCATGCTTGTGTTTTGTATGCTTTGTTATTTGAACATTTTCTAGTAATTTATTTTATCATAGGTTCTAAAGTTTCAGTTTGCACTGATTTGGTAATTATTTTTTAAAAAACTGGTCCTTTTGTTCAGATGCTTGAGAAGCATTCTGCTTGAGAAACGAGAACCCAGGGTGCATGGGAAGGAAGAGGTGAGGTACAGCACCGGTACCCTCTCCCCTCTTCTGCCAGGCAAGACCCTCTTCATTCTCAAAGCTCTACTCCCAGGTCCCCAGGAGCCATCTCTTCTCTACCTCTCCCCAAACTCCCAAGTCTCACCCGAAGTTAATCAGCCTTCATGTTGCCCCTGTACTATGGACAGATCTCTGTTGCTACCATCATGTACTGTTGGATCTGGCCATCTTAATTAATGGCCCCTTCCCCTCAGTGGAATATGAGCTCTGAAGTGGAGGCCGTGGTTTTTCATCTCTCTGTCCTCGTTGCCTTGCATTCAGTAGGTGCTCAGTGAACGTTCACATGAATAGAATTGAATTTGGAGAGCGGATACAGAAGTGATGATATGTGGGAGTGAAGGTAAAGGAACATCAGGTCTGGTTAGGGAAGGAGGAGGCCATTTACCTGTGATGAGCAAGACATGTGGGGAAGACGTGGAAGCTGGGCAGCTTGTGTGGGGAGTGTGCTGGGGAGGCAAAGAGGAAGAGTAGAAGGAAAAGACAGCAGATGGTCCCTGCTTCCCATTCAGTCTTAGATATTGCACTTGTGCTGAAGCATTCATCAGAGTGTCTTCATCAGTATCCAGTCATCAAATATACTTTACACCTTGCCATTCGTTTATTCAAGAAATCCCACTAAGGGCCTAGGTGTGCCCGGCTTTGTGCTAAAGACTTTGCTTACGTTGTCCCCAGCCCAGGAACACCCTACCCTGTCCAGGTAGGGATTTTTGTCTCCACTTCATAGAAGAGGCTCCAGAGGTTGAGTTTTTTGCCCAGACTAAGGCAGCTAGTCAGTGGCAGAATCAAGCTTGGAACTCAGACCTTGAATCCCTCCTGCCTTGCACAGTGTCACAGGGCTAGTGCCTAATAAATGTTTGTTGGATCAATTTCGTAAGAACTTGGACCAGGATGGGAAGAAAGGGGAGAGAAGAGGCACTTTGGGGTTAGGGATCGGCTTGGCCGGTTCAGAGGAAGATTGAGGGAGAACAAGGTCAGCGTAAGCACCATGCAGCCTGGAATTGCCGATGTTTTGGTGAAGCAGAGGCTGCAAGGGATGACTGTGTTTGAGATGGAGAGTGGACAGGTTTGGGGGTGCCAGAGGGGCCCCCGCTAGTTCTGATGCCAGGGGCACTTTAGAAATAGTGACTCTTTGGGAGTCTCTGTTCTAACTTCTGAGCTGAATGTGACTTCGTGCATCTTCTCTCTTGGGACACAAGGGTGACGAAGGATGGGCCCACTCCTTGGCCAGTGGTCCTATTGATTCTTCTTTAAAACTATGTGGCGGAAGCGATGTAAGGAGGGCCCAACTGTCTCTGAGGGAGGCACCTTTGGTACAGACACCCTCACTGCATCTACCAGTGGCCCATTACTGCCTGCGGACTTCACTCCCTTCATTTGGTCCTCAGGCTGCCACTTTAGCATGTGGCTGAAACATGATTAAATTAACCAGCACTAGTCTTGGCTATAATGTGGACATGAAGTAAATATCTAGCGTAACTTACCCATCACCCTGTCTTTGGGAATGATGGCCCCCAGAAGCCCAGCTGAAGGGGCAGGCCGATCTTGTTTGGATCTCTGACCCAAGACCATTCAATCCATGTCACTCCTTTGCAGTCAGCTCTCTCATTGGTGTTCACAGTCCGTACCATGGCCTCTAGGCCTTGCTTGTATTGGCTTGTGCTCCCTTCCCTACCTCACTTCCTGTCAACCTCCCCCTTGCTTCCTCTATTCTAGCTCCACTGGTCTCCTTGGTCCCTTCAATTTCCAAGTAAATTTCCATCCAAGCCCTTTCACTTGCTGTTTTCTCTCCCTGAATGTTCCTTTTGCCATGTATTTGCACATCTGGCTTTTTCACTTCACTCAAATATCAGTCCCAAAGCTTCCTTGTCCCCCAGGCCTGTGATCACCTACTTAAAAATAACAATTCCTATTTCTCTTTACTCCACTGCTCTGTGCTGTTTTGCTCGATAACCTGTCATTGCTGACGCAACATGTGTGTGCTCGCCTTTGCATTGTCTCTCCCCTTCACTAGAATGCAAATGCCCTGTGAGCAGGAATTTATCTTGTCCTTTCCTGTATCCCCGCAGCACCCAGAACAATTTTTACCATGTAGTATGTGCTCAATTAATACTTGTGGAATGAATGAATGAATGACCAGTGAACAGCTTCTCTCTCAGGAATCTGAACGAAGGACACAGTGACTTTCTTGGTGAGTGACAGGTTCCCGCCCTGTGCAGTTAGTCAGACCAGGGGCTGACGGTCATGTTGGTCACATGTGAGCCCTAGAAGCTGGTCAAGACCCAAAGAGAACCTGAGGGGACAGAGAGTCGAGGTGTCCCTGAAAGGGGAAGGGAAGGTTTTGCTGCGAGGGGGCTTCTGTCTTTCCCTTTGCGGCCTGACCTTATTTCTATTTCTTTTGCCCATTGACTTGTCTGGGTTTCTGCATTCGTTTTCTCTTACTGCATAACAAATTGTCACAAATTTAGCAGCCTCAAACAATACCCACTTGCTATCTCACGGTTTTGTCTGTCAGAAGCCCTGGTGGGCTGCCTCGGGGTCTCACAAGACTGAAATCAAAGTATATGGTACTGGCCACTTATCTGGAGGCCTGGAGGAAGAATTCACGTCCAGGCTCATTCCGCTTGTTGTCAACCTTCAGATCCTTGCAGTTGTAGGACTGAGGTTCCTCTCGCCTTGCTGGCTTTTGGCACGGTCAGCCCTTAGCTCCACTCTAAGCTCCTTGCTGTGTGGTTCATCCACATCAGCCACAAAGTGCCTGCGCACGTCAAGTCCCTCCCCCAGCCTCTCTCACTTCCTTTTCTGCTGCCAGCAGGAAAAAACTCTTCTTTTACAGGGTTCATATCATGAGGTCATGATAATCTTCTATTAACTCAAAATTAACTAACAGTAACCTTAATGACATCGGCAGAATCTCTGTTGCCCTGTAACCTAACATTGTCAGAGCATAAGATCGTAAGATCAGATCATACTCACAGTCCTAGCATTAGGATAGAAAAGCTTAAGGGACCGTTTTAGGATTCTGCTTACCACAGTCCTTCTTTTTAAAAATCTTCTTTAATTAGTTTGAGGAGCTTAGTGGGGCTTGAAAGGGGGTGGGGAAGGAAGGGGTCTGTTGCTAGCAACTGAAGAGCAATGGCCATATCCACAGAGGCCTGGCCTGGGGGAATAGAGGTGGGGTGGGGTCGGTGGAGGGTGTGGAACTGCAGTTGTAAACTTTGTCTTCGTGACTTCTGCTAGGTTTTGGTTCTTTAGTTTTCCTCTGGAAGAGAGTTCAGAATATAGAGATGTGAAAGATTAGACCATCTGCCATACTTCAGATGCCAAAAATAATGAAAATAGCCTCTTGCCTCTAAACTCTCTGGTAGAAAAATTTTTTTCTTTAAATGCTTTTCCTTGCAGATCACTCTCCAAGTGAGATCATTGGTGATCCTGAACCTTTTCCCATGACTTAATTGATGAGGAGAGGACCGCCCAGTGAAATCTCATAGAAGAGTTCTGGGGTAATTGGCTTAAAGCCTCCAGGCTCTTGTTGAAATGAGTGATTTTGGTTAACCCACAACGTGAAGCTGAAAAGCTATTGTGTATGTATATTTTCATCCTGAGGTATTATCAAGAAATTCCATAGAGAAGGGAATAAACTATATTTGGGAATGAAAAAAAAACTCTTAAAGAAAAATGCAAGAAAAACTCTGTCTCCTACAGATATAAATCAGAGCAAGTTTTAAAGCCTTTGGTGACTCAGAGAGGTCACCAACGAAATCTGCTGACGGAGGCAGGGTGAAACAAAAACGGTTACATTTTTATGAGTTTTTTCCTCTTGCTGCTGTTAGCTCTTCCATTTACCCAATGCAACACAATTTTCCAGAACGCTGTAGGAAATCAGAGATATGGAATTGCTATCCAGTTCACTGCCTGGCTTCAAACAATGTATAGTAGTAATTGAGTGTCAAAACATAGCATGTGGTAAGCTGGCGTGGGGGGCATCGAGAGGGGCAGCTTACTATGTGGAAAATTGGCAGCAGGTTGAAAGATTGTGAGATTATAGAATCAGAGAGGCTCAGAGTTGCAGGGGGCCTCACCCCTCATAGCCAAGGCCAGCCCTTATTTGATGCACGGACCAACCCGATAGCACAGGACAGCAGGACAGCTGCGCGGCTTGATCCTACTCTTTAGAGGGAGTGAGAGAAACAAAGGAGCAGTAACTGTGAATGAAGATAAGGAGTCCTAGACGTTGGGTTGTGTCCAGTGCTGCTTCTGGGGGACCTGGCACTTTTGAGCCTCAGTGTCAATTGGAGACCACGACACCTAGTTAGCAGGGTTGTTATAGAATTAAGTAAGATGCATGTGTAAACTTTGCAAATCATTAACCAATTGTAAGTTATCAGTACTATTAACAGGGAGGCATTGAGACTTTCACCTGGGATGGTGGATGGTCAGCGCCCAAAGAAAAGGGGCATGGGGCCAAAGACAGAAATGCAGGGAAAGGCATTGTTTTCAAGGCCAATAAATGTAATACTAGGAGCTTGAAGCAGCTTTAAAAAAGGGAGGAGGGGACAGCCTCTGTGTAGGGCAGAAGCCTCAGGCTCAAGACAGAAAGCCCACACGTTTAGATGTCTGTAGGTACACCAGTTGAGTGCTCAGTCATGCAGCCTTAGAGCAGAGCTCTTAGGAGCTACTCACCAAGGTCCATGAGAAACTAGATGCCAAGTCTGAGCCTGAGGACTTGAGGGGTCCAGAACTTGCCCTGAAGTTTGGTGTGGGTAGAAGGCAGAGGGCTGCCACAGCCCCTACATGAAATGAAGGTAGGTTCAATAGGCATTGGGAAGCTGCATTCAGGTGTTTCATGATGCTTGTTGATGTCTTAAAAGCATCCATCTCTGGGTGACAGCTTCCTCTCTTGGGTGACACTTTCCCTATGCAGATATGGGATTGACAGATAGAAAGCTGAACTCTTGGTTTTTGGCAAAAACAGGATTAAGTGTACTTATTCATTTCTGTATTCAACAAGCATGTATGGATGCCTGCTCTTGCTCAGCCCTGTTCCCCTAGAATTTCCCTGGGGAGTCAGAGGAACAGCCTAGTGGGAGACAGATAGTGGTGCTGGGTTGGAAGCTGATGTAGCTTTTTTTTTTGCTTTCTGTCCCGAGTGCTCTCAGCCAACAGTGATTTCTTACAGTCACCATTGCTGCTAATTTCTATCCCTAAGACCTTGCTCCAGACTTGCTTTCTCTCCTCTACCTTCAAGTTCTAGGTTGAGCCCTGCCTCCAAAGCCTCACCAAATCTCATGCACCCGGGTCCCCACTTTCTTGTTGTCTGTGCCCCACATTTACTGTCTCATTATTTCATTCTTGCTTGCTTTGTCCTTTTCAGCATGGTTGGGTGGTCCTGAGCCCGGCTCAGTGGGTGCCTGTTGAGTTGAACCTAGAGGTCATCATGTCTGGGGCTGTGTGACAGCTTCCAGTAGGCAGGTTTAAACTCCTTGATCCCTGGCTTCTCTCTGTTTGTGGATTCCCCACAGAGTGGGCACATCATTGTTGCCACCAAGTGGTGTGGACTTGGCAGAAGGGGAATCTGAGTTGTTGATGGGAACATACACCAGGCAGTGCTATGGGTAAGAGGTGGGCTGTTGGAAAGAGTAGACATTGGGACGTGCTCCAGACAGCACCATGAGCCAGCGTTCAAGGGCCAAGAAGAAATGGGTCCCCACTAATGAAGGTGTGGGGAACCAAGAATAGGCAGCTCAGACAATTATCACCACAGCTTATGATGACTGAACCATTTTTTATGTTGAATGACACTCAGCCCAGTGTATCTTAAAGGCATTATATGTCTCAGGCATTCTGGTTGCCCCTGAAGAAAGAAGCCACTGGTTGTTGCCATATAGATGAACCCTGAGGCATTCTGAGACCTTAGCCCTGGCCTGGGGAAAGAGAAGGCAGCTGGGATTGGGTAAAACCAGGACAGGAAATTCAAGATTTCAAGGTAGTATGAGCAGTTAAATTGCAGTACCTGGTGGTCTGTCCAGGGTTGAGCAGTTCTGCAGTTAGTGGGTGGAGTTGAGAGGTCCTGCCTTCCCAGGAAGGGACTTGCAAAGTTGTCAAGTAGGCTGTGGCCTAGGGGAGGGCACAACTTCTAAAAGAAAACTAGATATTTAACCATGGGTACATAGAGCCAACTTAGTGATGGGATCAGGGTGAGAGGACAACCACCTGCAATTGTATGTGTTCTTGTTCACTTAGGCGGCCTGGATCCTGGGTGTGTGGTCAGGGTCTCCACACACTCAAATTGTATAACTTGAATACAGTTTAATAAAGGGTGTATTTAAGAGAAGTAAGCTAAGTATACACTCCATCCTTGGGCCGATAACCCTGGGGTGCTGTTACCAACTCCTAGATCTGAGTGGTTATTGAATTCAGTACATAGGCAAAGTGGTGTGAGGAGGGCCACACAATCAACAGAGCCTTTGGTCATGGTGACTCCACAGCAAGGGAATCAGGAAGTCAGTACCCTAAGCTCCTCCCTCTCTTCCATATTCTTGAGGGCACTTCCCATTGGTCTAACTTAAGCTGAAGGCAGAAGGCAAGTGTGCTCACTGATGCAGCCGCTCCTGTCCAGGAAGCAGGGTGGGGAAGGCAGAGAGATAGGCCTGGAGGGGTGAACACAGGGCTTCTGCAACATAACCAATTCTGGACCCTTCCTTCTGGTGAGACTGACCCTACTGACATCCTGCCTGCCCTAGTGAGGTTGATTTCAGGACTCCGATAAGGTGAGCCTCAGGCTAGGAATCTCTGTTGCTTAGAGCAGACAGGAGCTGAGAAAAGCAGGGCCTGGAACTGTGCCTTTAAAATAACAGCTTGCTCCATGCATACGGACGCCATATGTCCTCAATTTTCCAGGACAGTCTCAATTTCAAATATTCTGCCCCATTTTGCCCATAAGAATGCCGGTACTTACAAGATCACATGTTGCAGTTTTTGATTCAGAAACTGTGGACACTGCACCCCTGCACCGCCTGCACCACCACAAATGCCATATGGTTTCAAGAGCTAATTTTTTTTAATGGTATACTTATCCCAATTGTTGAGAAAAGACCATTTTCTGCCTATTGAAGCAATTGAAGAAATTATCAGTGACAAATGTGATGGGTTAAGTTGCATTTAAAATAACCCACCTCTGTTTTGTATGAAGAAAATCAACAAAACTAAAAGGTAAAAAGAAAAGCAACAGATTAGGGAACTAGTTGCTATAAACATAACAGGCTAAGAACTTAATACCCAGATACTCTGGGGGAGTTTTGTATAAACCCTAAACGGTGCAGGGAAGACTTCAGGGGACAGATGGTCAAGGGTATGAGTAGGTGACTCACACAAGAGAAACATTCACTGCAAACAAATCCCAGGGAGGTAATTGAGTACACTCAAGTTAAAACAACTGTAAGTTACCATATCGCACCTATTACAGTGTCAAAAATAAATAAAAGTATAAAATATAACACAGGCAGGGCTTTGTGGAAATAGATTTATTCATACATTGCAGAAGTCATTCCAAAGCATCTTCTTTTCTCCCAGAGGACAGTACGATGATGTGTAAACTAGCTCACGAAAGCAATCCTTTGCTTCGACTCAGCAGTTCCACTTATGGAAGTATCTCCTAAGGAAGTAACATTAGGAAAAAGGAATAAATATAAATATGGTTTTGCCTGCACCGAAACAACCCAAATTACCAATAATTGTGTCATGACTGAAATACATTATAATCATCTAGGATAAATAAGTACTGTATTATCATTAAAGTATCAAAAATGCTCACTTTGTCAGTGTGAGGGAAGCTATTTTAGAGTGTTAAGTGACAATGCAATGCAACTCGATGGCATCCCTAGTGACTGTGGCCCTGGGAAAGCTAGTTCTGTCCAATTACAAGGATCGGATAAGAGTCCAAACCGCACAGTTCATCGGGGTCCTGTGGTGAGAGTGTGTTCGGTGGGTAGTTTCTGGTTCCTTGTTTCCTTGTTGTTGACTTCAGACCCTGTAAATGCAGCCACGTTTTTTATAAAAGTGAGAATGCAAGAAAGTGGCTCTGCCTCCTACAGGTCTGTGGGCTGTCTCAGGGGTGAGTGCTGCTTGCTTTAGACAGATCTCCATGTGGCACGGGTAGTTGCTTCCAGCACAGCGTTGTGTTTGCTTGCTGGGACACTCTCTGTCCTCGGTCTCTTTTCTCTCTCCTAAATGGGACCCATGAAATGACCAGGCACCTGGTTCTAACAGGTGATAAGGTTCCATGTGTTCCTCACATTCTCGGGTGTAGCACTTTAAGCTCCACTGTGAAATCGCTTCATTTCCATCCACATAAGGATCGATCTAGTTAACCCGCCCGCAACTGCAGGGGAAAAGCCAATACAATCTCTAGTGTATATTTTTTGTGTGGTATTTTTAAAGCCTTAAATGCTAATCCATTCAAAATAAAAGTCAGAGAGGGAGAGAGTTCATTGCGCCTTACCCCGTGTCTGTCCTATATACGTGCAGGCATTGAGAACTGATGAACAGCCGCCTCTGGGGTCTCGGGCACACCTCCTGTCCCCAGCAGGGAGACGGGGCCAGAGTGCACTGCTAACCCCCGAGCCCTGCAGACTGTGTTCCAGTCTGTCTAAGTGCATTGACCTCATCTGGAAAACCCAGTCCCCCTGGCATCTTGCTCCCTGGGGCAGCACTTCCCATAAAGGTATATAATCAGCATTTGTACACAGACCCCTGAGTGTGTGTGTAACTCTACATTGCATGTTCTGTGACCTCACGCAAAGCACTTGACACCTGGATTTTCATGGTAGAAACACCTGGGAGAGGAGCCTGAGGACACTTTGTGTGAGTGCTCTGAGTTCAGTCACTGGCCCTGGAAATAGATAGCATGGCTGGTATTAAAATTTGTAGAAGGAAAAGAAAAAGCCAGGGAGAAAGGATAGAAACCGTGTTGAGTTCCAGGTACCCATCACAAAGACCACTCTCGGTGTTGGGGAATGACCATAAGTTGTTGGTTTTGGTTTGGGTTTTTTTTTTCCCACTTAAAAAATACGCATTTATTATTTTGCAGTTCTGTATATTAGAAGTCTGATGTGGGACTCACTGGGCTTAAATCAGTGTGTCAGCACTACCATGTCTTTCCAGAGGCTGCTGAGGAGAATCCACTCCTGCCTTTCCCATCTTTTTCTAGGGGCTGCCCTCAGTTCTTGCCCTGGGGCCCCTTTCTCCAACTTCTAAACCAGCATCTCTGTCTCTGTCTCTCTCTCTCTCCCTGACTCTGACTCACCCTCCTTGACTTACAAGTACCCATGTCAACCCAACTGGATAATCCAGGATACTCGCCCCCATTTTGAGATCTTTAACTTAATCATACCTGCAAAGTCTCATTGTGCTGTGTAAAATTACATATTCAAAGGTCTGGGAAATTAAGACGTGGACATCTTTGAGGGGCCATTATTCTGCCTACTACAGCTTTGGAACAAGTCACTTTTTTTCATTTTATTTATTTTTCAGTTACAGTTGACATACAATATTATATTAGTTTCAAGTGTGCAACATAGTGATTAGATTTTTATATGACTTACAAAGCGATCAGCCCAGTAAGTCTAGTACCTACCTACCACCATACATAGTTACTACAATATTATTGACTATATTCCCTGTGCTGCACTTTTTAACTTTGTGACTATATTATAATTGACAATTTGTATTTCTTAATCTCTTCACCTTTCACCCAGCACCCCAACCCCTTTCCCATCGGGCAACCACCAATTTATTCTCCCTATGAGTTTGTTTCTGTTTTGTTGTTCATTTATTTTGCTTTTTAGATTCCACATAAAAGTGAAATTATATGGTATTTGACTTTCTCTGTCTGACTTATTTCAAGTAGCATAATACCCTATGAGTCCATCCATGTTGTCACAAGTGGTAAGATTTTATTCTTTTTACGGCTGAGTAATATTCCACTGTACATACATACCACCTCATCTCTGTCCATTCATCCATCAGGGAACATACTGGTTGCTTCCATACCTTGGCTATCGTAAATAATGCTGCAGCGAACATAGGGCCGCATGTTTTCATATTAGTGTTTTGGACTTCTTCAGAGCAGTACTTGGGAGTAGGATTGCTGGGCCATAGGGTGGTTCTATTTTTCATTTTTGAGGAACCTCCATACTCTTTTTCTATAGTGGCTGCACCAATTTACATTCCGACCAACACGAGGGTTCCCTTTTCTTCACATCTTCCTCAGCCCTTGTTGTTAGTTGATTTATTAATGATGGCCATTCTAACAGGTGTGAGGTGGTAGCTCATTGTGGTTTTAATTTGCATTTCCCTGATGATTGGTGATGTTGAGTACCTTTCATATTTCTATTGGCCATTTTTGGAGAAATGTTTATTCAGGTTCTCTGCCCATTTTTTAATTGGATTATTTGTTTTAATGCTCTTAAGTTATATGAGTTCCTTGTGTATTTTGGATATTAACTCCTTGTTGAATGTATCATTGACAAATATCTTCTCCCATTCACTAAGTTGTCTTTTTGTTTTATTGATTCTTTCCTTCACTATGCAGAAACTTTTTAGTTCGATGCAGTCCCATTTATTTTTTATTGAGTTTCCCTTGCCCAAGGAGACATATACAAGAAAAAAAAATTATTACTAAGAGTGATGTCAAAGAGTTTATTGGTTGTGTTTTCTATGAGGAGTTTTATGCCCTAAAACTATCAATATTTGCTTTATACATTTATTTATTTTTAGAGAAGGAAAGGAAGGAAGAAAGAGAGGGAGAGAAACATCAATGTGTGGTTGCCTCTCTAGCACTCCCTACAAGGGACCTGGCCCGCAACCCAGGCATGTGCCCTGACTGGGAATTGAACCAGCGACCCTTTGGTTCACAGGCTGGCGCTCAAGTCACTGAGCCACACCAGCCAGGGCAAGAGTTATATCCTCTTGTTGACTCAGTCCCTTTAACATTATGAAATGCCTTTCTTCATATCTTGTTATAGCTTTTGTTTTAAAGTCTACCTGGTCTGATGTAAGTACTGATATCCTGGTTTTGAAAAAATTTCCATGTGCATGAAAAATCTTTTTCTATCTCTTTACTTTCGGTCTGTGTATGTCTTAACTGAAGTGGGTCTTTGTAGGCAACATATGTATGGATCTTGTTTTCTTTTTTCTCTTGGATAAAATGCTATTTTTAAGTATATTTTATTGATTATGCTATTACAGCTGTCCCAGTTTTTTCTCCCCTTTAACCCCCTTGGCCCTGTACCCCACTACCCTCCAGCATTCCACCCACCCCTTAGTTCATGTCCATAGATTGTACATATAAGTTCTTTGGCTTCTCCATTTCCTACACTATTCTTAACCTCCCCCTATTTTGTGCCTAACCAATTATGCTTCTTATTCCCTGTACCATTTTCCCCATTCTCCGCGCTCTCCCTCCCCGCTGATAACCCTCCATGTGATCTCTAGTTTGGTGATTCTGTTCCTGTTCTAGTTGTTTGCTTAGTTTTGTTTTTTAGGGTTTTTTTGTTGATAATGTGAGTTTGTTATCATTTTACTGTTCATAGTTTTTTATCTTCTTTTTCTTAGATAAGTCCCTTTAACATTTCATATAATAAGGGCTTGGTGATGATGAACTCCTTGAACTTGACCTTATCCGGGAAGCACTTTATTTGCCCTTCCATTCTAAATGATAGCTTGGCTGGATAGAGTAATCTTGGATGTAGGTCCTTGTCTTTCATGACTTGGAATACTTCTTGCCAGCCCCTTCTTGCCTGAATGGTTTCTTTTAAGAAATCAGCTGACAGTCTTATGGGCACTCCTTTGTAGGTTACTGTCTCCTTTTCTCTTGCTGCTTTTAAAATTCTCTCTTTATCCTTAACCTTGGGTAACTTAATGATGATGTGCCTTGGTGTGTTCCTCTTTGGATCCAACTTCTTTGGGACTCTCTGAGCTTCCTGGACTCCCTGGAAGTCTATTTCCTTTGCCAGATTGGGGAAGTTCTCTTTCTTTATTTGTTCAAATAAGTTTTCAATTTCTTTCTCTCCCGCTTCTCCTTCTGACACCTCTATGATTCAGATGTTGGAATGTTTAAAGACATCCTGGAGGGTCCTAAGCCTCTCCTCATTTTTTCAAATTCTTGTTTCTTCATTGTGTTCTGGTTGAATGCTTCTTTCTTCCTTCTGGTCCACACCATTGATTTGAGTCCCGATTTTCTTCCCATCACTGTTGGTTCCCTGTACATTTTTCTTTATTTCATTTAGCATAGCCTTCATTTGTTCATCTAATTTGCATCCATATTCAACCAATTCTGTGAGCATCCTAAATACCAGTGTTTTGAACTATACATCTGATAGATTGACTATCTCTTCATTGCTTAGTTGTATTTTTCCTGGAGCTTTGATCTGTTTTTTTCTCATTTGGGCCATTTTCTTTGTCTCAGTGTGCCTGCTACATAGTAAGGGGTGGAGCCTTAGGTATTCACCAAGGAGGGGCAACCCTCCTCGCTGTGTTGTGATGCTGTATGTGGGGGAGGGTCCGAGAGGGAACAGTGCTGCTTGCTCTGCTCTCTCCCAGTTTTCAGTCACATCCCCCCACTACCCACAAGCAAATTGTGCCCTTCTGGTGCTGATTCCCAGGTGGGTAGGCTTGTGTACGTTCTAGGACCTTGCAGGTCTCTCCAACAAACTCTCCTGTGAGGCTGGGAGTTTCTCCTGCTGCCGCCTCAATCCCCACATGTGTTTTCAGTCAGAGGTTTGCGGCTTTATTTCCCTGCTGGGACCCTGGGTTGTGTGGTCTATCTCACTCTCCAGTTGTTCCTCCCAGTTTATCCACACTCGAATGTAGGTCCACCAGCTGCCACCTTGCACGCCCCGGTCTGCCAGCTGCTGCCTTGCCACGAGTCCTCTCCGCCCAGCTGCCTGTCTCCACCCCTTCTACTGGACTGGATGAATGTTTCTTCTTTAATTCCTTGGTTGTCAGACTTCCATACAGTTCGATTTTCTGTCAGTTCTGATTGTTTTTTATTTTTAAATTTCTTGTCCTTCTTTTGCTTGTGCGAGGAGGCACAGTGTGTCACCTACACCTCCATCTTGGCCAGACGATTCTTTTCTTTTTGCTCTTCTGATTGTTTTCTGCAACCCTGTCTTCCCGATCACTGATTCAATCCTCTGCTTCTTTAATCTGCTCTTGATTCCCTGTAATCTATTTTTCATTTCCATTACTGTATTCTTCATTTCTGACTGGTTCTTTTTAATGTTTTCTATCTCTTTGTTGAAGTTGTCACTGAATTCTTCTATTCTTCCCCTCAGTTCATTGAACACCCTTATAACCTGTGTTTTAAACTCTATTTCTGGTAGATAGCTTGTCTCTGTTTCATTTAGTTCTTTTTTCTAGATTTTTGTCCTGTCATTTAATTTGGGGCATGTTACTTTGTCTCCTTATTTTGGCTGTCTTCCTTTGTGTGTTTCTATGTATTAGGTAGATCTGCGACATCTCCCAGTTCTGGCCGAGTAGCCTCATGTAGTGGGTGTCCTGTAGGGCCTAGTGGTGCAGTCTTTCTGGTCACTTGATTGGGTGCTTCTTGGGTGTTTTTTGTTTGAATTGTGTGTGCCCTTCTGTTGTAGTTGAGCTTTGATTGCTTCTGACACATCAGTGGGTGGGGTTGTGCCTCAAGCTGACTGCTGTGAGGACTTGCCATGACTGGAGTGGACAAGCTGATCTGCAGGAGCTGACCCCATGGAGTGAACTTTTTCTTAACAGGGCTCTGGTGTCTGCTGAGTCTGCCCTCTGGGTGTGTCATTTGTGGAACTGGTTGGGTGGTCCTCTGCTGTTGTCTGAAGCTGTTCACCAGATGTGTTGGTTCCAGGGCCTCTTGGGAGAGGCTCCAGTGCTGGTCCAGGTCAGGCACTGCCTTTGCCTGGCTCAGGGCCACCTATTAAAAGCTACAAAGTGATCTTCAGTTGGTAGCCACCTGTGCTGGGCTTGGAGGCACCAGGGAGAGGCTATCCTGTGAGCTGAGGCCAGCTGCCATTAGTGCTGGGCTTGGAGCCACTTAGCAAGAGGACAGGGCACAATGAGGTCACCTGCTGCTTTTCGGAAGTCTGTGGACTTTTGAGAGATTTTAGGAAAGTCTGCAGTATAAGCTGAGGCAGGCTATGAATACAGATTTTAAAGTTAGCAGGACTGCTGTTCAGATCTCTACCTGATGCCTTATTGGCTCTCTTCCTCATACAGGAAATGTTCATGATGATAGCTACCTCTTGGGGTGGTTGTGAGTTAAAGTTATTATCTAAAGCGTATGAATGAATGTCTGTTACAAAATAAATCTTCAATAAGTATTAGTTCTCCTCCCCTTCCCTCATTTGACAGGGCATCTTGCATATAGGAGTGCTCCGTTTATAACATGTACATTAGAATTGAGTTATATGTGCAGGGCTGGCAGCTAATTCACCTATCACACAACACAGATAATCAAACTCAGATACTGTAATTTCTGTTGGTCATATTGGGGCATGGCCAGTTACCAACAATGGAAGAGGGAAGGCAGGGAGGGATGGGACTTGACATGACTCTTCCTTGGGGATAGGATTGCCCTCAGATTGGTGGTCCTTTTACTAACAGTGAAGATTCAGTCTGGCCAGTATGGGGTACAACAATCTCTGATCGCTGTTCCAAAAAATCAGCAATAATGAAGAAGGATTCAAGATGAAATAGTAGGGTGTCCCAATGAGTAGACAGAGCACAGCAGCAGGAACTCAGGGGATGGTGCTTAGATGTGCAGAAAGGCAAGTGGCAGCCTGGTGGCAGTTTGGCATTTTAGCCCCAGACACGGGGCAGGGTACTTAGGCAGGGCCCTGGGATGGGGTGCCAAGCAGATACTTGAACAGAGATTCATCAGCAGGGACCAAGGTTGAAATGCATCAATAAGAACCTGTGTAATGGACTGGCACTCTTTCAAGTATTGGAATGAGCACTGTATGGGGGTGAAGTGATGATGCTGTTTAGCCCAAGACAGCCTCAGGTCAAGCTGGATCCTGTAAACTGAGTTAGGACTGAGTTAAAGATGAGGGTCAAATGGTCCCAATTATGGGGATGTTATGGGATACAGTATCTGGGGACCAGGGCAGACAAGACATTGTTCCTCTTGAAAGCAGACACATTTGCTGCTTCTTGGCTAAAATTTGGATTCATCTCCACAAATGCCAGTGGACATTGCTCCAAAGTTCTTTAGGAGTAACCTGGAAGCTTCCCTGTCCTGTTCCCCTCTCCCCTCACCCAGCTTATCTAAATCAGTGTGGGTACCATTTAGCTAAGAAGTTCTATCAGAATTTTGGTGAGAGGCAGGAACTCCATGTAATGAAAAATTATATTAAATATATTAAAGTTGCTTTAATTTGGGTTTAGTCATGATGTGTAATTTATTTTGAAATGTCAAATCTCAATCAAGTAACTTTTACATTTAGCCAAGGGACATAGATTCAACATCATTATGAAGCACCATTGATGGCCTCTCTTTTAAGCAGCCTCCCCTGGCTTCCTGTTGAAGGACTCCCCTCACGGGCTTAGCCGGCATTGTCTCTCTTCCAGTCGGTGCATCATAGTTTCCAGTAGTTCTCGGTGGAGGCACTTTTGCCCCCGGAGACACTTTTGCCCCCAGGGGACATTAAACAATGTCTGGAGACATTTTGCATTGTCATGAAGGAGGGGTGGATGCTCTTGACATTCAGTGGGTAGAGTCCAGGGATACCACTAAATGCCCACGAAGCACAGGACAGCTCCCCACAACAAAGACTTACCCAACCCGAAGCATCAATAGTGCCTCTGTTGAGAAATCCTGGGCTAGATTGTAAGCATATTGTGAGCTGACGTGATGTCTTAAGGTTTTGGCAAAATAATAATCGCCACTAGCAACTTTTATCAAACTCTTACTGTATGCCAGGCGTTGTTCCAAACACTTTCTATATATTAACTCATTTAATCTTGTTCTTTAGGAATTATTGTCATCCCATTTTACAGGTGGGAAACCTAAAACATGATAAAGTTAAGTAAAATTGCCCAAGATCACACAACTAGTCATTGGTGAAGCCACTCAGTAGGAGTAAGGATGGTCATGGTCACAGCAGTCAAATTTCTATTGCATTAGTCCAGAAGCTTTGTACATACTGACTCATTTCATCTGTGCTGCAACCTCATGGAATGAATGTTCTTTAATATAATTCATTTCAGATATGTAGACACAAGGACTTGGTGGAGCTTGCCTTGTATCTATAAAGCTGTATATTTTTAAAACTAGTCTGTCTCCTCCATGGACTATAACCTGAAGAATACAAGGACTTTGTTGCTCTCTTGCTCCCCATAGTGACCCCACTATGCAACTCAGGGTCTGACAGTGTCACACACTCTGAATGTTATTAAGGGACAAGGGAATGGAGAGGCAGGGTGCTAGATGCCCATGGATGGAGCTGTTGAGGCCTACCCATGGCTTAGCATTTGTACCATGTGTCTCTGCCCTAGTGCTTTCCTGTGGTTCCTTCCCTCCACTGGACCTCGATGCTGCCCCACGAAAGGATCTGGTCCTTGTCACCCTGTAGAGTCCCAAAAATGGTGGGGACAGGTTGAAAGCATCCACTCTCTGGCCTTTCCTGGGCTTTGTCAAAACAAGCAGCACATGATTGTTTACAGCACCAAAAAAATCATGACCTGTTAAACCCTGGATTTTCAGGTGCCTTTGAGAGCCTTTACGACCTGCTCTCAGAGGAGGGGTGGGTTTCCTTACGGCCAGAGGCTCGTGTCCCTACCTAATGAAATTTAATGACATGGGAGGCTAGGTAGAGATACGTCTTTCGTTCTGATATCTGGATATTTTCAGAAGTTATATAATTTTATCCTATTTACATCAAACACGCAGGTAACTCTAGACTTCTACATCTGTATTATTTCTGGGGAGGCATAATATGATTATGAATGACAGTAATTGACATTACATGCTTTAATTAAATTTCCTTTGCTGTGAATCAAAACCTTTTAGCCCAGTCCTGCAGTGCTATTTCTAGACTTCTCTTTTACATACTCTGATGTGTGAGGCAGCAGGTATGACAGAAATTCATTTTTACAAATTCTACGTCCCATAGATTAAATGAGATAATATGTGCAAGGTCAAATTAATGCCAGCCACATAATAATTATTAATCAAAAAATGTTAGTTCAATTTGTGCCTTTTAGGTATTAGCTATTTGAAGAATATGGTGCTTCGTGGATGATAAGTATGGAGCTGATCATTAGGAAAAGGCCCCATTTTCAAATGATCATGGGTAGCATAGTAATTACATCCCAGATTTCTCCTCCCAGGATTTTTAAGGGGCTTTTGAATAGGGAAAAGTGCCCCAGCTAACATCCTACTTCCCCCCTGTTCCCCCTGTCCCCCACAAATTCCCAACAACAGGAAAAACCTCACCTGTCATCTGGAGCTACCAGCCTGCTGGAGGAAACTGAAAAGGAGGGTTAGGGTCAGCTCCTTGAGTCTAACCCCTCTCCCTTCATTCGGATACACACAGCACCTTGCCTGGGAAGATGCACCTGTAGCCATTTCCAGGTGTCTGATGCTCCTGGGCTCTTGAGCATCCTCAAGCACCTCTGCAGCACTGTTTCCCAGCATGAGCCACACTTTGGTCTTTGGGGTCAGATGGAGTAGGAAGTAAGAATCCCCTGTTTGGTTGGCCATGGTGCCTCCTTACAGCCCAGAGACTTTCCCTAGAACTCACTCTCAGCAGGGCCATCTTTGTCCCTACCCCTGGGGCAGGGTGATTTTGGCACAGGATCCTGGAGGACTGACCACAGTTTTGGGCATCCCTCCAAATTCCCCAAGATCTGGCATCTTGGGAGCCAGTCCTGGTCTCCATAGGGGTATTCCATCAGAGAGCAGATGAACTGGTCCCAGTGTCTGAGGAATGCCCAGTACTGGTGCTGGGTTACCTTCCTGCTTTACCTGTAAGTGAAACAGGTGCACAGTACCAGGGCCTGCCTCCCCCTGGAAGGACTTTGCATTAAAACCACCAGCTAACAATTCCAAAGTGACAAATATTCAAATATGAGAAAGTTTTCTCTTCTTGTTCTTTACACATGCTTAAGATTTTAAGTTCATGCTTATGATGTGCATGTAGATGCCTTTACATCTTCATTATCTAACTACAAGTTTGGTTATCTCTCCTGGATAGACGTGTTCCCCCCACAATAACTGAGTAAGGCTCGAGGGTATGGCATGGCTACTCTGTGTCCAGAGCTGCCTGGGGTCACATAGCTGTGCCCACAACTCCCCCCTGCCTAAGGAGCTGCTGATGACCTGAGTCTGTGGGTGGATTAAGAAGTTTCACATCCAAGATGACACTTCTCAGCTGCCCCCAGAAGTTGACCCTGTGAAAATGCTCACCCTCCTCCCCTGTCCAGCTCTGAAAATTAACTTGAGGTGTATACCCAGGCTGAGCAGCAACAAGCAGGCACTCCCGATTTGCAGTTGCCAAGAGGCAAGAGGCAGACTCCTGCTTGCTTTGCAGCAGGTCTATGAGTCTCCTGTGGCATCATATTAAATTATATAGGCAGCCACTTGTTCTCTACCGAAGCACTGAGCTGACAGTTGCATCGAGCAGGCAGCGTTCTCCTCAGGAAACAATTGAAAGATCCTATAGCTCTGCAGCCCTTCAGGCCTCTGAAAATCAGCCCGAAAGCAGAGCGGTGTGGGCCACCACACGGACCGGTCAGCTCTGGGCACAAGGTACCATGACTGTGGCTGAAATCCTAGACCATGGGCTGCGGGGCACTTTGCCCTAAAGGTAGGTCAGAGCCTGGACAAAGTTGGGCATGCTACTGGGGGGGTGATTCTCTGTTGGGGGTGCCCTGGCCAGCTCCTGGCTCAGCGCTGGTGTTTGGGCTTCTGAGATGGCAAGAGGCACAACCTTGTCTTGTTTCTGAAGGTTTTTAAATGTCAACGTGACCTGCATTAGCCTCCTCCTGTTGGTAGAGATAGCTGTGGAAGAAGTGTGTGAGTGTGTGCGTATGTGAGAGAGATGTTCGGGGGAGAGGAAAGGGGGTGAACAGAGAAATGGAGGGATGAAGGACTTAGGAAAGAAAAGCTCTGTGGTATTTTACCGTTTGCTGTCCTCTGCTCCTGCGCAATGGTGAGTCTAAGTGGGCATCCTGAAGTGTACACAGAAGCTTTCGGCCTCTGTGAGCTATTAGCCTGCTAAATGTTTCTCCTAAGACCTAACAGCCAGCTCGACTCCATGCTGGAGTGAGAGTGTGTTGTAATTCTTTTTAGTGACAGCAATATGAACAGGACAAGTATCTTTTTTTTTTTAATCTTCACCCAAAAAGGACATTTTTTCTTTGCTTTTAGGGAGGGGGGAAGGGAGAGAGAGAAACATCTGTTGGTTGCCTCCTGTTTGTGCCTTGACCAGGGATCATAACCCCCGTACCAGAGATTGAACCCACAACCTAGATATGTGCCCTGACTGGGAATTGAACCCGCAATCCTTCGGTTATGGGATGACACTCCAACCAACTGAGCCACACCGGCCCGAGCAAAATATCTTCCCTGAAGAGCTCGTAGTCAGTAATGCCTAATGGGGCTTTCCACTTCCCCCAAATAGTTTAGAATAAATAAATTAAGACAGGATCTGAAACGGGTTTGATTGATGTCCATGCAAGTTCTTGGCAAGATTTTCCACTCAGTTTGCACCCAGATTAAACATGGTGTGAAAATTCACATGTTTGGGTTTGTGGCTGGGCTGCTATGCGTCCCCACGGATTTTGACACAAAGGTCACATCAGTTTGGGCTTCCTTGATCCAAGTTCTGAAAGAACCACAGTTAGTGAAGGAGTAGAAGGGTAGCCATGAGCAACTTTCAGCCTCATGGGAGCCTGAGGAACGTCCACTGTGAGCTTCACCGTCTCCCCTGCAGATGTGAAGGGGAGCCTCGGCTCCTCCCTGAGGTCCGCAGTTCTTTCATTGCAGATTAACAGCCCACTCCCAGTTGGTGAATGAATAAGCCCCAAATTCGTTCATTTGTACCCTCCAGGAAGGCATTTGTGTAGAAGGTCTCAGACGGAGAGAATAACAGTTATGGGGGAAAACCAGGAGACTCTCAGGGATCCAGGGGTTTTGAACCCTGGAAGGCTCCCAAGCAGAGCTGGTGTTTACCTTTGGGCGGCGGGTGGAGTAGAGGCCAAGGGAGGAAGGTGCAGAGAGGGTCCTGGCTGCTACTGATAAGCATATTACTGTTGTTTTACTTACGTCTCTGTGGAGACCAATGGAGAGGACTATTTTCCCCAGTATTTACTAGTTACTTGTGTATCTTTTTCTTTATATAAATTGTCACGTAATATATTTTATTAACTTGCCTTGAGGGCTTTGACAGGCTGTTGTTATGGATTTTTATAATGTAGTCATATCATAAGAATATTAGTTTATGTGTGCCACATCAGTAGTTTTATTTTTTCCAGATCGACCTTATTCTTAGTTTCTTGCCCTGATCTGTCTCCTTATTTGACAAAACAATCTGGTTTTCTTCTGCTTCCCCACATCCAGAATCTAGTTCTGAAGCACCATGAAAAACACAAAACAACAGCAACAGGAACTTCTTACTATGGAAAATGGCTAACATATGCACGAGTAGAAAAAGCAGTTAACGCACCCTCAGCGAACCCGCCACCCACTTCAGCAGCGGTTAATCCATGGCCAGCCTGAGTTCATTTATGCGTCCCATCTGACCCTCAGCCCCTGCCAGAAAATTCTTTCGCAGTGAATTCCAGACATATTATTTCTGTATATATGTTTTAGTTATAGCTCTTAAAGATAAGGATTCTTTCTACAAACACAATTATATGACATGTAGACAAAATTTAATAATTCCTTAACATCTTCAGCTATTCGGTCTCATAATTTTGATGGTTTCATTTATTGTTTTTACAGTTTGTTGGAATCAAGATCAAACTAAGGCCCAGACATTGCAATTGGTTGACATTCTCTCAGATCTCTTTCATTCCTGAGATACGTTTGAAACCTACAGACTTTCCCACAGCCTAGAGTTTGCTAGGTCTATGTTGGTGGTGCCAGTTAGCACGTGCCTCTGACCCTGCAAAACTGGTGGGTACACCTAGTGCTGATGAGTGCATCTCTTTGGGGGGTGGGGAGCAAGGGGACGCATTATGTCTGGTTTTCTGTCATTTGTTTGGAGTCATTGGTGATGGTTGCCTAGATATGTTCATTCATTAGGGGTTTCCAAATGGTTACAGTCTAATTCATTTAGCCCATCATTGTTTGTTAGCAAAAATGCTTTATAAAGATAAACATCCCTCATTAAGTATTTGGTCAGCCACAGGTACTCTTGATTTAGAAAGACAGGGTACATATTATTTCCCCTTTATTTACCAGTTTTCAAAATGATTTTCTTAGCGTCCTCCAGAGATGACTACAGATGTGCCATTGGGCTTCGTTTTTCTAGTGTCATGAACAACTCGTGGGTTCAAATGTACTTGAAGTGTTTCGAGCCATCACAGTTATTATGCTTACCAGTGCTCAGCTTTTCTGTTTTTGGCCAGGGGAAGCCTCTTAGATACAACCCAACCCAGTAGAAATTCATAACTTACTGGTTTCTGGCAATGACTTGTTCCAGGCTCATCTGGTATATTTTCTGCCTCATATCTAGAATCAGCCATTTTTCCAAGGAGCCCTGATTCCTTTCGATGGAAAATGGCATTACTATTTAGAGTCCACAATCTAGGTGCTACGGGTACTGATCACCACTTTTTTCTGCCCTGAAAATTCATCTAAACCACAATCACCACTATCAATAGCCCCACCGCGCATTAAAACCTCCAGGGCCATCACCCCACTGCATCTCCATAGAAGACCCACCTTCCTGCAGTGTCCACCTTCCAGCCTCCGTAACGGCCACAATGTAGTCGTTTTTCTCCAACCTGCTGGTACCTTCAGCATGCCACTTGCTCCAAAGTATCCTGCTTTGTAAAGCATTTCGTGGGCCTTTTTCTTTTCTGCCTTTCACTATCCTGTCTCTTTTCATCTGTTTGAAACCCAAGACAAGGGGATAGATCATAATTTCTTAAAAGTGTCCTCCAACTTTGTTTCTCAGCTCTCTTGGCTTGCCAAAGTCATTCTTGTTTCATTAGATCATCTCTGAGCAGTCCCTCCCTCTCCCTGGGCTGATCCGCGTTACTCAGGCACACATTGGAAAACGTGGGGAAGGGCAGACTGACATACTGGAGCTTACTTAGGCATGTCCTGCTAGGCTGGGCATTGTGTGTGTGTTACATTATCAATGCTTCATTGCAAACCTGTGAGCTAAGTATTATGATTCCCACTCTAGAGGGGAAAGAAAGTTAAATAAGAGTCAGGGCTGGGATTAATCGAAAATCTCCCTTGATTGACCAGAGCCCAGGCTCAGACAGCCTTATCCTGGTGTACAGCCCGTCCCAGGAAGATTTCTGCTTAGATGAGTCCACTAGGGAACCTTTCCCCAGCCACCCTATGAGCCTGCAGAATGCCACTTTTCTTATCCTCAGTGCCTCTCTGTCTCTTGCAGGACTAAATCCACACCACACTTTGTGTGTGCTAGCCCATGGCTTGACTCTCTGATCCCCCACAGATGCATTACTCTATAGTGGCCTTGCTGAGAATGTGCCTATTCTCACGTCTCTAGCTCTTTGGTATGCCTTCCTCCCTGTTCACCTAGTGAAGGGTGAGCTACTCTTTTATGACGCAAATGAAGTATCTCCTTTGAGAAGCCCTCCCTGATTTCCACTTCCAGAAGAGTTGAGCAGTATTGCTTCAGCTCCCACAGGACACTATGCTGTGCACTGGGGTTGGGTCCCATTCTTCCCTTTGACCCCAGGACCCAGGACAGTATCTGGCCCAGGAAAGTTGCTCCGTGATGCTGTTGAATGCATATTTAAGCAAATGAATAAGTGTGCGTGGTACCAACTACCCCACGCCCACTCACATGGGTGAAACTTTATCTTCTTTAAAATAGTGTGTACAGTTTCTGGTGGCCTCTGTCCCTCTCTGCTTCTGCCGTGCCTGTTTATTTTTGGCCATAAGTTAAATTGTGCTCGGGGCCTGGAAGACACACAGCTGGAATGAGGCCCCAACGCATTGCCTTGCACATGGTCAAGACTCAACAGTTATCCGTGGAACAGAACCAAATGGAAAGTGGTACAAAAGGAAGCCACAGTGGAAGTGTCAGGCTTGCAATCAGCAGGACGCTAGACGGTCAGTTCAAGCATCTCTGATTTACAACGATTTCTTTTAATAGGTTCTCTATACAGATTTGCTGTCAACATAGATTGCTGGTTTAGAAAAATGACAGGGAGCTGCAATGGTCCTTGCAAGGCACAACCGGCAGCATTTTGCCACTTCTAGTGTGGTGGGTCATGGATTTCCATTTTGGGACTGGGCTTAGTCGTGAATGCTGAGGAGGTCTACATGATTAGCAAAAATGTGTCTAGCTAGATGTCTCAGACTCCCACCCTCAGAATTAGCACATATTTGTTCTCTCTGCTCTCTCCTTCAGTGCCTCCGCTTCCTAATCCTTCTCTTGTTAAAGCCCAGACCTGCCCAAGTTTAACGTCTGGCTCTGATCTAGAAGGTGGAGCTGTTTATTTGGCGGTGGGACTGCTGGAAGGGGAGGCCTGCTCGGAGGTCAGCGTTGCCCCCCATCCATCGTACTGTGCATTCAGCACTCGCTGTGTGGCAGGCCTGGCTGAGAGGTATGCAGGGCCTGCGCCCTCTCGAGCACTCAAAATAATGGCGGAGACAAGCATTCAGATGCGCACACAGATGCTCGTTACAAACAATAATAAGCAAGATGGAAAGAAGAACAGAGATCCGTCCACAAAAGGATCTGGCACCCCCTGCTCCATGAAGCCTGCCCTGGTCCCTCCTGATAGTGTTAGGCTAGCCTGGGGCTCCCCTGTCACCTGGAGCCAAGCCTGTGTCAGCCCTCAGCTTACTGGGACTCTGAGTATACATGACTGAGCTCCTAGGGTGAGGGTTAGTTCTTTCCTAGAATAGTGAGTGGCATACAGCAGGTGCCCAATCAGTGTTTAAGGGTGGGAGGAAAGGAAGGAGCTCATTTTACAAGTCCCCAGTCCATCAGATGAAGGCGTCATAGGCTTCTTGAGACACTGTGGTCATAATGGTGTGATGATGGGCTATCCAAATCCTCAGCTCTGTCCCTGAGAAGAAGACGTCTCTTCTCCAGAAGGCCTGTAGATGATGAATAATGAGCGGAAACCCTCTGCACAGGGCCTGGCCTGTGGCCAGGGCTCAGCACAGGTCACCTCCCTTCCCCTAATATCCAGAAGCTTCCTCAGAATGGTGTCGTGCTCTCATGGAAGCAATCTGCCCATCCACCATTACCTGAGGCCCTCTTAGACTAGACCTGAGCAAGGCCAGGGGCAGGACTCACGTCCTGCTCATCTCCGAGTCTCCAGCATGGGCATGTCAGAGTCAGGACTATGGAAATGTTTATTTTGAATGGCACTGACCTAATATGGGGTCATAATATGAAGAACAGGATTCATACAGCTCATCCAGTCTTGTTTGCTTCTTTCTTGTGAAGAAGAGGTGCTCCCCTCCCAGATTTGGTGCTAAAAATATACTTTAACTCCCACCTCGTCTCCTGGGATTTCTCTCCTAGAGGGAGCAGAAGCAAGGTTCTGGCCCCCCTGAATCCTTGGGTGAAGGCAGCAGATACTTCTCTATTGCACATCACATCCCCCGGCCACCTCTTGCTTCAACCCAGCTGTGGTAGACAGCTTGGCTCACACAGGAGGCTCCCGCCTTAACCTGGCACCTCCACTTTTCTATCCAGGGCTCCAGCTTCTGAAGCCCTCTCAGGTGGCACCCAGCACAGCCTGGAAGTACAAAGAGGTAGCACTTGGGGGTAACCTCAACTAACAAGGAGGTCTCCTGGGGAAACTGCACAGTTCCTCAGAGAACCCACGTGGGCTTTGAGGCTCAGCTGCCCACTGGTGACCAGATCAGTAACATACACCCCTCTCATTGACTTTCCCTATGTCTCTGTCACTCTCGGTCACTGCCCCTTCCTCTCCCCCTTTTCCCTGGGATTTCTTCTCACTTACAAACGACTCCAAACAAAGACCTCTGGGAAAGGAGATGGCTAACTGTTAGGGTTATCTTCTATGGTACTTTTCAGGGAAGACTCTTAAACTTTCGGGATACAGCTTCCTCACCCATGAAAGATAGAAGGCCTGACTCTCGCATAGGGCTGTGCATCTCATTCCCCAGAGCACCGCACTCTTCACTTGCCGGTCCCGCTGTCTGAGCCCCCACTCACCCTTCATAGCTGATGGATGACTCAACCTTCCAGACACAGCCGCCTCCCCCAAGACTGGAAACCACCTAAATGTCCCACAGTTATGAAACCGTTAAGTGGCATATGTGTGTGCCTTCAAGAAAGATTGAGAAAGCCATTTAAAGTGATATTTTGGTGGCATAAGGAAAGATAATGAGATTATGTTCTGCTATAAAAGCAGGCCATACATGTGCCTAGTATGTTACTGTGTGTGTGTGTGTGTGTATAAAACAAAAAAACTTGCAGAAAATATAACATGTTGCCCTGGCTGGTGGGGCTCCATTGGTTGGAGCATCATCCTGTAAACCAAAAGGCTGGTTGCAGGTTCGATTTGGGATCAGGGCACATGCCTACGTTGTGGGTTCAGTCCGGGTCAGGGCATTTATGAGAGGCAACCGATCAACGTTTCTCACACTGATGTTTCTCTCCCTCTCTCTCCCTCCATTCCCCTCTCTCTAAAAAATCAGTAAGCATGCCCTTGAGTGAGGATAAAAATTAAAAAAAAATAACATGTTAATATTTTATTTCTAAATAATAGAATTATTTTCTCTTAGTTTATTTTTTATATTTTCAAAGTTCTCTTAAATGAACATGCTTTTCTTTTCTAGCCAGAAATAAATCAACCCATTATTTAAAGAAATAAAAATATTGCTCAAGTATCACCACCTTTTTCATCTGTCCTCACAGAGGCCAAGCCCCCAGTACAGTGGCCGGAAAACCTGCAGGGGTAGCATACACAAGTTATTCCCCGTGAGACTTTCTGGCTTTCCCTGGGAATGCAGTATATTGTTATATTAAAAAAAAAAAAAAAGCTGTTACATAAAACTGAGACAACATGCAGAGCGGCGTTAAGGATGTGAACTCTGGAGCCAGCTGTCCTGGGATCGAATCTGTGTTCCACTTTCTAGCTGTGTGCCCTTGGTCAGGTTACATAACCTCTCTGGGCTTCAGTTTCTTCATCTGCCAAATGGGGATGATAATAGTACCTACTTGTTGGATTGTTGTGAAGAGTAAATGAGTTAACATATTTTTTTAAGTGTCACCCCTGCGTGCCCGATACAAAGGAAGCGCGGTGTGAGTGTGTGTGTTCTCTCACTGTCACTGTCATTCTTCATTCAAGAGAGTTTCCAAAAACAGTGCTCCTTCAGGGTAAACCACCGACGGCCCTTCCGGCAAACCCAGACTTAACCCACCAGTGAGCTGATCCAAGCAAAACACACGAGTGCCATATTCACTCCCCGGCTACATCAGAGCCCTGGTTTCAACAGAAGCCGCCACTTGAGAAGTCACATGGACTAGTGCTTGATGTGGCACTTTAAGCAGCACTGGGCCATTGCAAAAACAAATGACAGACTGTTCAGGATTAATAAATAAGGATATAGACATGTAGGTCAAAGAGCCACAGAGTATGAAATGAAGAAACTTGACTCAGGTGATACCCAAAGATAAAAGCAGGTGAGGTGCAGAGGCTCTACATGGTGCCTCTGCATCTCCCACACCCTCCTCTGTTGCTCCCTCCACCTGGGAAGGGTGCTCTGCTCTCAGGACTTGGGTGGAGGCCTTTACCACATTGCGTTGCAGTTTGTACATGAGTCTTTCCCCTCCCCGCCCTAAGTAAAGCATCCTCTGAGCTCCAATGGAATATTCATCGTTGTGCCTGCCACTGGGCTGGTAGCTGCCCTTCAGGAACCTACTGACCCCAGAAAGGAAGAACTTGATTATCTTTGTAATGATTGCTCCTGGCCCAGCCCCTGCCACCAGAGATGCCCATACATGTTTACAAGTGAAATAGAGAAGTGATGCCGGTTCCACGCTAGCTATCCTGGGTCGCTCATTGTACCCACACTTCATGTGCACTTAGCCAGCATACTACATCAAGTCCTGTGGTCTCCCCGAGGCTGGTCCAAGTGCTCCGGGTGCAGGCACACGCACAGATACACACGCAGGCACCACAGCTTGGCATTTTCTGTTACCAACGCCCACATCCACATCACCTTCTGCTTTAGGAGGGTCAGACCTTTAAAACCAGGGAAACGATTCTGGTTCTCACTCTAAAGAGATAGCGGAACACAGCGTGGCAAGAGAGAAAGAACCGTGATGTATTTGGTGGTGGACCCTCTGAGCTGTGCAGTGTTTTAATTAAACTCCCATGGCTGACTTGAGACCTCCACCAATGTTTCAATTCAGTCTGTTTTGACTGCCCAAAGAGCCAATGGTGCATCCATCTCCCTCCATGCTTCCTTTCCATTGGAGGGCAGCTGAATCACATGCTTGCCGGAACAATGAATAAATGTCTAGGGGCCATTTGCTTGGCAGCCTTCCAGCTCTACAGAGACTATAAAGCTGACCAAGACAAAGACGCTCATGGAAACGATAAGACTCAGGATTGTAGATCCCCCTGTCAGCCCCCATCACAACACCAGCTTCTAAGTTCCCTTTTCTGGCCCCACTCCAAGGGCCGGATGTCAGACCCTGGTGACTAAACAGCTGCGTCAAGTAGAGGGGAGTATGGTGAGACCCCAACAGAGTGCTGAGGCCACCATGAGCTGGCTGTCATGTTTACCTGATGCTTTATATTATGGCTGCTGAAACAAGTCTCCTTTTAGTTAAAAGTAATAAAGCTCCTTTGGTTTAAAGGCTGGGGTGGAGAGGGCTGGGGTTTTGCATGTTCTTTTGGCAGTCTCACACAGAGGAGAAGTGAACGCACATGTTGCAGTAAGAGTGAGTATTGAGAACAGAAACCGTCCCCTATACCAGGAAAGCTGCTAGAGGCAGCATAATGCCCCCTCCCCCGAAGATGCCCAGGTCCCAATCCCTGGAATCTATGAATATGTTACCTTATATGGCAAAGGCAAATTAAGGTTGCTGGTTAAATTTTTGTTGCTAATCAGCTGACTCTAAAATGGGGGAGTTATCCTGGATTACTCAGGTGGCCCAGGGTATTTGCAGGGTACTTAGAAGTGGAAGAGGAGGCGAGAGTAAAACAACGGGAAAAGGATTGGACACCCTCCCCCACCCCATTACTGGCTTGAAGCTGGAGGAAGGGGCCATGGCCAAAGAATGCAGGTGGCCTCTGGAGGCTGGAAAAGGCAAGGAAATGGATCATCCCCTAGTGCTTCCAGAAAGGAACACAGGCTTGCCAACACCTTGATTCAGCCCAGCGAGAGACCCTTGTTGGGCTTCTAACCTATAGAACCATAAGGATGATAAATCTGTGTTGTTTCAAGCCACCAAGTGTGTGGTGATTTGTTACTACAGCAATAGAAAACTAACACAAAGGCCCACCAGGGATGCTGAACAGACATTGTTTCCAGAGCGGTCACAGAGAAAATCGTTCAAGAGACCTCTGTACCTTCAGTGATTCTTATACTAGTGGGACAAGCCCCTTCCTGGGAAAGCCGGAGTGACCCTGCTAGGCATCCTTAAGTTACGAAGCAGCTCTATCTTCTCATCTCAGCCCTGGAGTCAAGCAGAAAACATGCACTTCTTCCTGGAAACCTGGCCACTCACTTGGAAATGAGCACAGCTTGAGCTGTAGGGCCTTTAAATGGTCATTGTGCTTTGCCTCTCTGACGAATGCTTCCATGGGGCTCCGCTGATGCTGAATAAATTACAAACGTTTCCTTAGTGGTTGGAAGAAACATGTGTGTCCCATAAAATCATGGATTTCTCCCCAGTGAATGCTATATTTGGTTGGAAAAATAGAAAACTTGGGTTTGATTTTTAAAAATTGACTATTTTTGTAGTAATTTTAGATTTACAGGAAAATTGCAAAGATTGAACAGCGTCATATGCCCTACACCCAGTTTTTCTTCTTGTTAACATCTTCCATTAATGTGGTATATTTGTTACAATTCATGAACCAGTCAGCACTGTATTAGTAACTAAAGTCCATGGTTTATTGAGATTTCTTTGGTTTTCACCTAATCCTCTTTCTGTGTTCCAGCATCCCATATCACATTGCCTTAGACTCCTCTTGGCGGTGACATTTTCTCAGTCTTTCCTTGTTTTTGATGACCTTGAAAGTTTTGAGGGCACTAATCAATGACTTCTAAGGATGTCCCTCCACTGGAATTTGTCTGATGCTTTTCTCATGATTAGGGTAGGGTTATGGGTTTGGGAAAGGAAGAGCACAGAAGTGCTATTTTCAATATCACAGCAAATCTTATGACTTATGATTGCGATGTTGACCACGATGGCCTGGCTGAGGTGGCGTTTGTCAGGTTTCCCCTCTGTGAAGTGATTCTTGTTCCCCCAGTCCATATTGTGCTCTTTGGAAGGGAGTCACGATGCAGAGCCTACATTTGAGGGGTGTGGGGTTGTGTTCTCCCCCTTTCATGGCACAGGAGCTACATGGATTATTTGGAATTCTACAAATGAGAGTTCCCCTCTTCCCCATTTATTTCTGTATTTGATCATTTATATCCCTGTGGGCTCATTTATTTTGTGGTTTGGGTTATGATTCAATACTTTATTTGGTTACTCAAATTGCTTCAGCTTCTTTACTTTCTGTTTCCAGACTCACCTTGTGTATTTCCTGTATATGTTCTGTTTGACTAGAACAAGCCATTTTTGCAAGGAGATCTGGTTCCTTTTGTTGGAAAATGGAAGTAGAAACCAAGATCTGGGTGCTAGGTGCATTCATTGCTGCTGGAGTGTCCTTTCTTTTAGGCCCTCTCAGCTAAATGGGCAAGGCAGTGTGTGTGTACACTAACCCATGTACACACACAGATCTCTAAATGTTTCTGTATGTAGTCATCTGTATCTACATTAAGATGAACGTGAGTTCTTACTGATACGCCCAACTGAAATCCATCACCACATGGATCATCCTAGCCTTTCCCCCTTGCTTCCCTGTAACCTCCCACTCCAGCAGTAAGAAACCTGGTCTCTACCAGCTACCAACCATTTAATTAATTGTTCAATTCCAGTATACATGTATAGCAGCATCAGAATTGTTAACCCATACCTCAGTGGGAAATAATTTTATCAACCAGAGTACACTGCTTGTGTGCAGCCCCTTGGCCTTTGGTCACAGAGATGCCACTCATTTCCAGGGATGCTAAGGTCAGTGCTATTCCCTTAACCCCTCACTGAGGCTGTCTCCTCCATTGGAGCACAGTTAGACCCTGTCATCACGTCGGCATTCCACCCTCGGATCCCCTACCTCCTTTTTTTTTGTTTACGTACATTAAGGTACACACCTCGCACTGTACAGCTCTGTGGTCTGACAAACACATACCCACCAGAGCAGTATCATACAGAACATTCTCACCATCTTACATTTTTCTGTGCTTTGCCTCTTCAACCTTCCCCCTATCCCCCTGGCGACCACTTATCTTTTTACTGTCCGTGTAGTTTCACCGTTCTCAGATGTCAAATAATTGAATCACGTATCATGTAGCCTTTAAAGACCAGCCTCATCACCTTAGGAAGGATATATTTAAAGTTCCTCCATGTTTCCTTACGGCTTTATTGCTCATTTATTTTCATCACTAAATAAAAATTTCTTCGTATGGATATACCACAGTTTTATTCCTTAACCTATTGAAGAATGTCTTGGTTGCTTCCAGTTTGGGGCAATTACAAATAAAGATACTATGAACGTTCATGTGCAGGGTTTCACGTGAATATGTTTCCAAATTAATTGGGTAAATATGTAGGAACGTGACTACTGGGTTATACGGTAAGACTATAGCTTTATAAGAAACTACCACACTGTCTTCCAAAGAAGCTGTACCATTTTACATTTCTACCAGTGATGAATGAGAGTTTCTGTTGCTTCACTTCCTCGTCAGCATTTGGTATTGTAAGCTTTTTACATGTTAGCCATTCCAGTGAAGTGTGTAGTGGTACCTACTGTGGTTTGATATTGAACATCTTTTTACATGCTTATTTGCCGTCTGTACATCTTCTTCGGTGATGTGTCTCTTGAGATCTCTTGCCCGTTTTGTAGTTGTTTTCTTACTCTTCAGTTTTTAGAGTTCTTTGTCTATTTTGCATACAAGCCATTTATCAGATTTGTGTTTTGTAAATATTTTCTCCTAGTCTATGGCTAGTCTTTTCATTTTCCTAAGGGTATCTTTGCAGAGTAGGAATTCTAATGAAGTTCAGTGTATCGATTTTCCTTTCGTGAGTTGTCCTTTTGCTGTTGTGTGTAAAAACGCATTGCCAAACCCTAAATCACATAGATTTCTATTTTTTTTCCTAGAAATTGTATAGAATTGTTTTATACTTAGTTCTGTGACCATTTTGAATTAGATTGTATGAAGAGTGTATGGTCTCTGTCTAGATTAGTTTTTTACATGGACTCCCAATTGTTCTAGCACCGTATTTTGATAAGACCATCTTCTTGGCATCAAGCTGCCTTTGCTCCTTTGTCAAAGGTCAGTTGAATGTATTTGCGTGGGTTTGTTTCTGGGTTCTCTATTCAGCTCCATCGATCTGTGTGTCTGCTCTTCACCAGCACCGTGTCGGGATAACTGTAGCTTTACAGCAAGTCGTCCAGTCTGGTCGTGTCTGTCCTACCTCTTTATTTTTCCTGTGTTGTGTTGACTACTCTGGGTCTTTTGCCTTTTTGGGTAAACTTTAGAATCAGTTCATCAATACTCACAAAATATCTTGCTATGATTTTGACTGGGGGTGCATTGAAGCTATGGATGAAGTTGAGAAGAATTGACATCTTAACAATATTGTGCTTTCCGATCAATGAACACTTCCTATCTCTCCATTTACCTAGACCTTCTTTGGTTTCTTTCACCAGAGTTTTACCATTTTCTGCATATCTCTGTTTATATTTTGTTAGATTTATATCTCAGTATGGCATTGGTTGGTGCTACTTTAAATGATATTGTTTTTCATTTCTAATTCCAATTATTCATTTCTGGTATATAGGAAGACAATTGACTTTTGTATACTAACCTCACATGCTGTAACCTTGCTATAATTGTTTATTAGTCCTAGGAGTTTGTGGAGGGGGGGGGGTTGTTCTGTTTTGTTTTGTTTTGGCCAATTCTTTGAAATTTTCTACATAGACAGTCATTTAATCTACAAAGAAAAATGGTTTTACTTCTTCCCTCCCAAACTGTATATTTTTTATTTCCTCCTCTTGAATTACTATAATAGCTACAATTTTCAGTATGACTTTTAATAGGCATAGTAAGAGGAGATATCTTTGCCTTGTTTCCAGTTTTAGAGGATAAGCATCCAATTTCTCACTATTAATTATGTTAACTGTAGTGATTTTGTGGGTGTCCTTTCTGGTTGATTTTTCACATAAAGAGAAGTTGTTGGGAGTTGCTTACCAGACAATGTAGTTGTCTCTAGCTGCCAAGATCTTCTGTGGGGGCCCTTGAGCCATTTAGAAATTAAGTGAGCTTTAGTAGCTTTCAAAAGGACCAGAAATAAATCATCTGAATCCTGATAAGGATCTAGAGCAGACTAAATATCTCACTGGGGCCCACTTTCACTGAAGGAGAGAGAACATCCCCAGCTATTCTCTTGCCCTCCCTTGGCATGTTGTTTGTGTTGTCTGTAGACACAGGAAGCATGGTCCTGGAGTGCTGGGGAACAGATGAGTTCACAGCCCTTGACATGCTGGACACTATTTATTTGCCCCTCTGTCCCTTCCCTCCCCATTTCCTCAGTGCTCTCCCTGCATTCCCAGTGTTCAGACATAATCACCACGCCCCTAACACTTCCCCTGTTTGTTCACACTTTACTGCTTCTATACATAATGTGCCTTTTGTGTGGCACGTGTGTCAGATGACAATTTACATTTTTCCAAGTTCAACTCAGATGTCCTGCTTTCTGGAGATCCTTCCTGGTCCTCCTCATTCGAAGTTAGCCCCATTCTGCCCGAGCTCCCACAGCCCTCTGGTTACATGTCTGTCACCCCTCAATGCAGTATTCTGCATGCTGGGTTTCTGGGCCTGCCCCTGCCACCTGTGAGCAGATTGAGGCAGGCCCAAGTCACATCCCCACACCTCATTCCCGCTGCTGGCACAGGTCTGCTTTAGAGGAGGGTGCTGGTGGAATGAATGAACTTACTGGCCTTGCATAAATGGGCCCTTTCGTACTCTCAGGAACCACTGTCCGTTCTTCTTTCCGTACTTGTTTTCCACCTGGTGTTCTTTGAGTCCCTGTACATCTTTCTGGAGTGGAAGAGATGCCTACACCTATTCTGTTTTTCATGGAAAAAAAGGAAAGTTATCATTCACTGCAGACCTACTGTACTCATCCGTCATCCGTCAGCTTTACAATCCTGGTATCTCATATTATGGATTAGGGAATTTAGGATCCAAGCCTCAGAAAACACCAACTTAACCGGCTTAAACAACAAAGGAACTTATTATTGAATACATCTCTTATAACAAGACATAAAGCGAGGGTGGCTTCAGGGATGGTGGCTTAACTGTGTCACCAAAAACCCCTTCTCTCTTTCTTCTTTGCCAACTTTAACTTATGAGCTTTTTCCTTGGGCTGACTCACCTCATGGCAACAAAATGGCTGCAACAGATCGAGACACAACATCCCGAGGCAATCACGGTGAGAAGGAGAAAGATACTTTCTCTTCCTTGGTCCTCTCTTTAAAGTGGAGGAAAAACCTTCCAGAAGCTTCTAGAAACTTGCTCCCATAGCTCATTTACCAGAATTGGATCACATGGCAATGCTTGAGCCAGTCACTGCTAAGGGGAATCAGACTGTCAGGGTTAGTGTGAACCAATTAGGCTCTCACCTAGAGGCATTGGAAGGAGGGGTTTCTGCCGCAACAAAATGAGGGTCCTTTCAGCAGGAAAAGAATAAAATAAAGGTTCGGGAGGAAGTCGGCAGTGTCCACTACACCCTTTTCCACAGAGAATTATTTTGTACCGCACTTCAGGGAGGTTAAGTCACTTACATAACATCCCAGTGCTGATAAAAATAGAAGTAGGATTCAAATCCAGCTCTTTCAAACTCCAAAGCCCGTCCATGTACTTTTTCTGCTGCGCAGCTGGACCCAGGGTCAAACTTCATTTCCCAGAAAAGCCAAAGCCCCCTTTCTCATGGTGAGCGCTTCAGGAGTTGAGGCAATCACCCTGCTTTCCCAGGCCGACCTTCAGCGGGGCATTTAATCTGTTTATTAAGTTATGACTAATGGCGCTGCGAGACACCGAGGGCTGCACATTCAGACCTAGTTTTAGATTGTTAGAGGAGGCTCGGGGGATAAACATCACATTCATATTCTATGCCGAGAAAATTCAATTGCGGCCCTTTCTCTTTCAGAGCGCAGGACTGGCAAGGGGCTTCTGCTGGGTCTTGCTTTGGTTTAATAGAAATGAAACCTCCCAAACAGGCGGGCTGTTTGGGGAAAGTGGCCGCTAATGCGGCCCCATGGGGCAGGGGGCCAGGCCTGAACCGGGCAGTTTGCATATTCACTTTTACAAACACTTGGCTCTGAGTCAGCAGTTAATGGGATGGGAATGATGTTCCTGTACCAAATCATTTCCTGAAAAAAACATTTTCAATTGCAAACATATCTCAGCCTTTCTTCTTGGGTTTGTTTTGTCTCTGTAAGTGAATTAAAGAGGCAGGGCAGAGGGGAGTGTTTCTGACTGGGGTTTTTTTATCTGAAAACATTTTTAACAATGATCTCCATGTCAAAGAGATCCCATTCTGACCAACCTTTAGGAGTCCTGGCTGCGAATATTCTGTTTCTAGCCACACTTGAGAGGTACAAATATCTCTATGTTCACAAATTGGCTCTGGCTGTACTAGGCTTGGGACACACGTGGCTTTTGTCTCCTACCAAAACGTGAGCTGGAAACACTGCCCCAGAAATGTGCGCATGCACACACATACCCACACTCAGGGTCAGGCCAAAGGGTGCTTTTCCCTTTTCCTGTGGACAGGCTGGAACCCTTCTGTGCACCCCATATACTGTTTTGGCAGATTGTACTTCAACTCATAACCTCTGCAATTGAAGGATGGTCTGAACAGTTTTTTTAATAGTTTATTTTTTACTGTATTTTTTCCAATTACCATGTGTCTCCATAACAGTCCTGATTATACATTTATTCAGCAAGTAGTTCTTGAGTGCTTATGGTACATGAGGTGTTATTTTAACTCATAACAATAATGTGTATTTACATAGATGTTACCAGGTATCAGGGACTCATCTAAATGTGTTCCATACATTAACTAATTTAAATCTTCTCAACAAGCCCTAGAAGGTAGACAGTATTATTATCATTTCCAGTTTGCACATAAGCAAACTGAGGTAGAAGAGGCTGATGACCTTGCCTGAGGTCACATAGCCTAGAAAGTAATCCTGGATTTGAATCTAGGAAGTTTGGCTCCTCTTTGGGGATCTTTAATAGTGAATAAAAGGGAAAAGTGCCAGTGTTCCCACAGCTTACATTCTGGTGGGGGGAGACAGAGAACAGACCTGTAAATAATGATTTCAGATCATAAGGAGTGCTTGAAGAAAATGAAACAGGAGGGAAGCAGGAGGGTAATTAGAGGGTCTCATAGGTCTTAGGAATTGGGGTTTATTTTGAGTGTGGCCAGAAGCCACAGGAAGTCTTAGAGCAGGAAAATGTATGATCCTATTTACATCTTTATGTATCATTCTGACTGTGTTATCGGCAGTAGATGAGGGATGGGGAATAAGCATCAGAAAGCAGACCAGTTAGAAGGTGGTTCTGGTTGTCCAGATGAAAAGTAACAATGGCCTGAACCATTGGATGATGAGGGTGGTGGTGAGGGTGAGAAGCTGTTGGAATTGGGTCCTGGTTTGGAGGTGGAGCCCACAAAACTTGCCAATGTACTAGAGGCAAAAGGTGAGGGGGGAAAAGGTTACAGATGATTCCTTGGATTTTGGCTAAAACCATTGTATACGTGGTGGGGGCACTTACTGAGGAGGCTAAAAATGGGGGAAGAACAGTCTTGTATCGGTGTTGTGGTGGCAGAAGTGACGGTGTTGAAAATCAGAGTTCTGTTGTTGATGTATAAATCAGAGACCTCCACTAACAGACATGAGAAGACATCAAGTGCTCCTGAAGCTCAGGGTCAAGTCTAGGCTGGAGCCTTAAATGAGGACATTAGCGTTTAGATATATGGGATCACCTAGGACACTGCCTCCCATCCCTGTGATGATGGAAATCTACACCTGTAACTATCCAGTATAGCTACATGTAGCTACATGTAGTCACTAGCTACATGTGGGCTGTTGAGCACGTGAAATGTGATGGGTCCAACTAAGAGACTGAATTTGTAATTCATTTAAATTGAAAAAGCCACATGTGGCCCAATATGCCTACCGTATTGGACAGCATAGACCTGAGGAAGACTGTAGGTAGAGAAAGCCCTGGCGAGGAGCTCGTTTCTTCCCTGTCCAGGAAGCCCGGCCTCTCACCCACATTTCTGCGTGACTTTATTTCCTCTGCCCATTGCTCGCACAGCAGTGCTTGTTAAGGTATAGAAATCTTGCTTCTTTGTGAGAAGCAGCCTGGAAAAGAAGCAAACTGCCAGTCCTAGGAAGAATATTAGAAGAAATTATAGAAGTCTAAGGAAACAATTGTTCTTCTCTAGAAAGCAAATGCGGTCCTATACCTACAGAATCATTTAAGCCTTGAAGGTATCACTTATGTTTTCCTTTGTGTTTTATGGGGGAGAATTATAGAGTAGTGAGTATCTGTGAATTTGGAGATTCAAGACGGTGACTGGCTGACATCCCATATGAATGTCAAGGGTCCCCAGCCAGGGGACTAAATACCAGCTCTATAATGCACGTTGTGTCTCTTCGGGGCAGAGTTTGTTTCGCTCTTTGTTAGGCAATCGCATTCCCCATCCAACTGCAGCCATCAGTGAGCTTGCTCATGTGAAAGAAATCTTTGTAAGCATTGTAAGCAGCTGCCTTGTGCTCAAGAGTTCTTGCAAGTGTACACTGGCAATCAGCGAGGCCAGAGTCAATAAAAAGTAAAATAAAATGGAAAGATGGGACATGGCTTCTATGAAGGTTGATTGCAGCTGTCTTGTTAGTTAAGAACCTTTTGCTGACCAGCGCTTTCAAAGAAAATGCTTTGTGTGTGTGTGTGTGTGTGTGTGTGTGTGTATGCTTAATTGGTAAAAAGTAATTATCCAAAGTGGAATTGAATAGAGGTGAGAGGATTTCAGTCACTGCATTGAAGAGAGGTGGCCTCCAGGGCCCGATCGTTAGAGCTGGAGGGACAGGGCCAGAGCCCAGGAACAAAGCTGGACTCGGGTGTTCTCCTGGGGTGAAGGAGGGAAGTAGGACAATGAGAAAAATACTCGGGAAGCCGAATCAATAGAGAGAAGGCACACAGAGGTTGAGCCAAGGAGGGAGATGGCTCACCACATAAAGGTGGCCTTCCTGTGGTGACCTCCTTCGTCCAGGTGTCCAGGGTCCCAACAGCAAGCCCTTTGAAAGAGGGGTGGCAGGAGGCAGAGACTTGAGATGCCAGTGTCTACTTCACTTTCATTTATTCCGAGATTGTTTCTGAGAGGAGGCAGAGACCTCCCTATTTCTCCGAGGAAAGGGAATGAGGTGATCGTTGGAAGAGGAGACATAAAAGAAACAGTTGTTTCTTTAGCAAGGTTAAGTGGGGAATGGATTGCAGGCTGAGCAACAGCTGTAATAAGCAACTTGGTGGTTTTGTTTCTCAGTATCAATATCAAACACGTCAGTTAGAGATCCTCTCCCCTGTCGCCAGTGAGCTGTGACGTGACCCTGTGCTTTCTTCTCCTTACAGTGTCCGAGCTTCAGGAAGAGGGCATGAACGCCATTAACCTGCCCCTCAGTCCGATCCCCTTTGAGCTGGACCCTGAGGACACGATGCTGGGTAACTGGGTCTCTTGTTCTCTGGGGTAGCCTGATGCCTTCCAGCGGAACCACCCCCACTGACTTCCTTTTCTTTTTAAAGAGGAGAACGAAGTGCGAACAATGGTGGATCCAAACTCACGCAGCGACCCCAAACTTCAAGAACTAATGAAGGTAAGAAGAAATTAGGGGCCTCAGGTGCGTCCCAGACTCAACGGGTGTCTCTAAACCACCTATCCTGTGCAGGCAGCTCACGGTCCAGTAAGTGGACATCTAAAATTTAACAAAAGTGGCACATGACAAAGGTCCAATGAATTATGTTGATAATAAGGGTCAGAGAAGTTAGTGCAAATAAGCTCACATTTGCCAGAACCTTCTGGTCTACACGCTGCTTTCACTGCTTTTGTTAAGGGCCTTCCAAGGTTCCCCGTGAAGTAGGAATTCGTATCAGCCCGTTTTACAGATGAGGAAACAGTCTCAGAAAAGCCAACCGGTTTGTTTATGGTCACAGCTGAGGGGAGGTGATGGAATTCAAATAGACATAAATGGGATTAAATGAAATATTGTGCATAACTCAGCTGGCACAGGGGTCAGCATGGGGTCATCCCTCAAAAAATGCTCATTTCCTTCCCCCTTCTAACTCCCCATCTTGGGTTTTTCTTCTTCAACTTCTCCAAATTTCACTTAAGACAAATAGGCACTGGACGCCAGAATGATTCATTCAGAATGTATATCTGAATATATCATTTTCCTGCTCAAAACCTGTGTGCAGTTTCCCAGCTGACGCCCATACCCCTGGGGGTGGTATTGGTGGTCTCCAGGCTCTAGCTGCCTCCTCAACCTCAGACGTCCCCTGCCTGGCAACACAGGGACACCAGACCCACTCATGGTGCCCCCGCCCCATACCCACCATGCTTGCTTCTGGCTCTCCCCACTGCCATGCCTTCGCTTATGCCGTCCCCTGCGACCAGAGGCCCTCTACCTACCCTTCAGAGCAGGGTCAAAGTGGGGCCACATCCTCCAGGGAGTCTTCTGTGAACCCCAGTGTCACCGCTCAGCCCCTCTGAGTGCTGCTCTGGTCCCTCCGTTTGGCTCTGTCATCACAGTCACCTCAGACTTCTCTGTCTCCTTCACTGGATGCTGAGTTTCTTTGAGTTAGACTGTTTCTTTTATTTTTATTTTTTATCGTATCCCCAGGATCCAGCACAGAGTGTGACATACAGGAGGTATTAATAAATGCTGGGCAGGTAAATGGAGGGAGAGAGGAAATGGAGGAAGGGAGGGAAGGAGGTACACATAGAGGGCCATAGAGTTAGTGGGTAAAGCTGAGGTTTCAACTCCAAAGCCCATACTCTGCTCAGTACAAAGCCACGTCCAAAGAGTGACTGGTACTTTCCATCAGGGTAAGGAATGTTAAGGTGGCAGAAGATATTAACAGGGACACTCATGTCACCATCAGAAGAAGAGCCAGCACCTGAAAATTAACAGGGCCATTGGGGCTCACACTTGTAACTACTTGTCCACAAACTGGGTCATGGATAGCTCTCCTGCTTTCAAAATCTGAAGTGCATTCAGATTGTGTTTGTCCAGGATTAAAAAGCTGGTCTGTGAGAAAATACTTTCTGACTCTTCTCTTATTTTCTCTCCCTCTCTCTCCCTAGGTATTAATTGACTGGATTAATGATGTGCTGGTTGGAGAAAGGATCATTGTGAAAGACCTGGCTGAAGATTTGTATGATGGGCAAGTCCTGCAGAAGCTGTTCGGTAAGAGAAGAGCTGACTGGCACAGTGGGTCTCTCATAGCAGAGGGATGGACCACGCACTCCTACTTTGAAGGAGCTGTTCTCAGTTCCCAGAGGGTCATGGGAATGGAATATGAATGTGTACAGTGTGGAGTAACAGACCCCTGGAGCCTTTACACGTCCCCTCGGACTCAGTTTTATAAGAATGAATTGCAAAGGGAGTCTCAATGACCAGATGGGGTTGCTGGCCCCCCACAGTCAAAGGTCATCAGCTGGGTAAATGAGAAGACTTCACTATACACTGGAAAATGTGCCTCACCCTCTCTAGAAAATTGTGTGTTTGTGACCTCTGTAGGTGTATATACTTGTGTCTGCTGGGTGGCTGTGCTTATATATCTCTGTCACCTATGGGAATGTGTGTTTGTGTGAGCACATGTGTAGACCTCTGTGACCTAGGGACCTCTGTGTGTGTGTGTGTGTGTGTGTGTGTGTGTGCGCACCTCTGTGATCCCTCTCCAGGTTGGGCGCAAGTGTGTGATGTTCAGTCTGTGTGTGTCACCTCCATGAAGGTGTGTGTCACTGTTTCCATTCACAGTGATTTGTGTGAAAATGTAAGGCCGTGGAGGAGGGAAAGGAGACTTTGGGGGTGACCCTAGTGTTGCAAAGTCAAATTCAACTTGAATGGATTTGGACTTCCCCTCACGGCTGTCCATTTGTTTCCCTTGTCCACATCACTTCCCTAAGTTCTAGACTTTGATGTTTAACTGCCCACTACACACCTGCGCACTGGGTTCTCTCCACTTCAGGGGTGTGGACAAGAGAAAATAACTATTAAAGTTGTGCATTGAAGGAAGAATGCCACCCAAGTGTTGTGACCCTCTCGCTGTAGCGCATCAGGGCGGACAGGGTGTGAACATCTTATTATTGGTGATGTTAAACTTGATCACTTGATTTAAGTGGTGTCCACCAGATTTCTTCACTGTAAAGTTACAATTCATTTATTCGGGGGGGAGATAGGTTAAGACTTGCAAATACCTTTCACTGATTTTAACTGGTGAAGCAGGTCTGCCTCATTATTACTGTGGTGGTGTAGTGAGGACTTTCTGTTTTCCTTACTCCTTCCGCATGTACTAGTTGGAATTCTTCCACAAGGACGCATTGTCTCCTCTTGCCCACTGACTTATTTATATCAGTGTGGACACAGGATACTTATTTTATACGTTACACTATAACCCAATGCTGTCTTCACCCGTTTTTTGCTGATACATGTCCAGCTTTGAACCTCGGGAGCTCTTCCAGGTTGGCTCTGGCGTCCTCTTGACATGCCGCCTCATTTTTTTTTCTCGACACTTTTTTACTTCCTGGCATTGTAAGATATGCCAGGCGCAGCTTGTTCTGGCCCTGGAAGCAACCACTTCTCCAAGGCACCCTGATTTTTTTTTAATTAGAAATGGTATTTGGAAATCAATATCTGAGCATATTAGTGAGTGGAGATTTTTTTCAAGTACAGTTGACATACAATATTAGTTTCAGGAGTCCCGTATGTGAAGTGATCATGCCATTGGAGATCTAGTGCCCACCTGACGCCATATGTAGTTATTACCATCTTATTGACTGTGTGCCCTATGCTGTACTTCATGTGTCTGTTGACTGTTTTGTAACTGACGATTTGTACTTCTTAATCTCTTTTACCTTTTTGACTCAGCCCCACAAACCCCCGCCCATCCGACGATTACTAATTTGTTCTCTGTGAGTCTGCTTCTGTTTTGTTTGTTAGTATTTTTTTAGATTCCACATGTAAGTGAAACCATATGTTATTTGTCTTTCTCCGTCTAACTTATTTCACTTTCCTTAATACCCTCGAAGTCTATCCGTGTTGTCACAAGTGGTAAGATTTCATTCTTTTTATGGCTGAGTAATATTCCATTGGATACATGTACTGCTGCTTCTTTAAGTCATCTTTGAATGGATACTTAGGCTGCTTCCATACCTTGGCTAATGTAAATAATGCTTCATTGAACATAGGGGTGATATCTCTTTTCAAATTAGTGTTTTGGAGTTTTTTTGATAAATACCCAGGAGTGGAATTGCTGGGACATATGATAGTTCTGTTTCTAGTTTTTGAAGAACCTCCATAGTACATAGTGTTTTCCAGGGTGGCTGCACCAATTCACAATCCCACTAACAGTGCACAAGGGTTCCCTTTCCTCCACAGCCCTGCCGACATGTTTGTTGATTTGTTGATAACTATTCTAATGGGTGTGGGGTGATAGTTCATCGTGGTTTTCATTTGCATTTCCCTGGGTTACTCATGTTGAGCATCTTTTCACATGTCTACGGGTCATCAGTGTGTCGCCTTTGGAGAAACGTCTAGTCAGGTCCTCTGCCCATTTTTAAATTGTATTCTTTGGTGGAGCTTTTTAGTGTTAATTTGTAGGAGTTCCTTATATATTTTGGATACTAAATCCTTATATGATGTATCACTGGCAAATGTCTTCTCCCAGTCAGTACATTGTCTTCTCATTTTGTTAAAGGTTTCCTTCTCTATGCAGAAACTTTTTAAGTTTCTTGTAGTCCCATCTGGTTTTTTTTCTTTTGTTTTCCTTGCCAGAGACATAGCCCCAAAAATACATTGCTGAGAGCAATGTCACAGAGTTTACTGCCTACGTGTTCTTCTGGGAGTCTTATGGTTTTAGGTCTTACATTTCAGTCTTTAATTCATTTTGAGTTTATTCTTATATGTGGTGTACAAAGTGACCTAGTTTCATTATTTTCCATGTATCTGCTCAGTTTTCCCAACACCATTTATTGAAGAGACTGTCTCGATTCTGTTGTATATTCTTTCCCCTTTTGTCATAGGTTAATTGATCCTGTAGGAGTGGGTTTATTTCTGGGGTCTCTAGTTTCCGTTTATCTGTGTGTCTGATTTTATACCAGTACCATGATTACTGTTACCTTGTAGTATAGTTTGACATCACATAGTGTGGTACCTCCAACTTGGCTTTTTTTTCTGAAGGTGGTTTTCACTATTTGGAGTCTTTTGTGTGTTTTTTAAATAAATTTTTGAAGTATTTGTTCTAGTTCTGTGAAAAATGCCATTAGTATTTTAATAGGGATGGCATTAAATCTGTAGGTTGCTCGGTGTAGTATAGGCATTTTAATGGTGTCAATTCTTCCTGTCCGTGAGCACAGTATGTGCTTCCACTTACTTGTACCTTCTTCAGTTTCTCTCTTTAGTGTCTTAAAGTTTTCAGAGCACTGGTCTTTTACCTCCTTGGTTAAATTCACTCGTAATATTTTATTCTTTTGGATACAATGTAAATGGCACAGTTTTATTAATTTTTCCTTTTTATAGTTGGTTATTGGTATATAGAAACGAAACCAATTTCTGAGTATTTATTTTGTATCCTGCCACTTTACTGAGTTTAATGGTTTAACAGTTTTTTTGGTGGAATCTCTAGGGTTCTTTCTATATATTATCAC
>VMDR010004722.1:0-57390 GCA_007922815.1 Macrotus californicus
GCCCCTCCTACCTGTGTGGATGAAAGTTTCTCCTTTAGTTCCTTGGTTGTCGGACTTCCATACAGTTCGATTTTCTGTCAGTTCTGGTTGTTTTTTGTTTTAAAATTTGTTGTTGTCCTTCTTTTGGTTGTACGAGGAGGCACAGTGTGTCTACCTATGCCTCCATCTTTGATCCTCTATCTCATATTTTTTAATTACCTACTGCTATTTAGTATTTGCAAATCCCTCATTCTGTAACTCTGAAGACTGTTTGTCTATCACTAAACAAGCCATAGTGCAAGCTGGTTTTAAACACCTCCCCAGTAATCCAAAATTAGACCCATGAGGTTTTCAACAAATGTTACCTACAACCTAGAGATATATTTTAATGTCATAGTAGTCAAATAATAAAATTACTGTACTTTGCCTTTCCCAACCATACCTGAAGTGTTATTTATGAACATATTCATAATAGCCTGTAACGGTATCTCTGACAACCTGGCTCAACAGTTGAGCCTATAAATAATGTCCTAGAAACACTGAAATGGGAAACGGAAACACTGAATCAGTGGGCTGCAGGGAAGGATCTGAGGATAAGGCGACTCAGGGTCAAGGGGCCGTTGTGGACCATGGACAAGCTGAAGTCATGGGAAAGCTGGCCAGGGAAAAGAAGAGAATGAACTTGATGGACAGCAAAAAGCAAAGACACCATGCATTAAAGACCACCAAGCCTTTGTTCCAGGAGGCCTGACTGTACCTCAGTGCCTACTTTGGATTCCCAAAAGAACACTCTTCATCCTTAAAATAAATCCGTTTTTCCGGGGATCAAAATGAGTCTCTGTTTCTGAAAACCAAACAGCATAAACCCAAATTCATTGGTGAAGCTATAGAGAGACTTGTGCACCCTTTGTAATGATGAAGATCAGTTTCCCAAACCAGTCTGATGATAAAAATTATTCATGTTAAAAATAGAGGTTGTCTGAAACCCTCCCTGCAGGGTTTGACTCCGAAGTTCTGCCTCAGGCCCAACAGTATGCGGTTATTGTTATGATAAGGCAAGTCTGGGTCACACTTGATTAAGTGAATTCTGAGTTCCTTTCCATTACAAGGCCAACAGATACGAACTAGCCACTCCTCCATACACAGCAGTAGTTTAAGCACACAGATGTGGAATCAAAGGCATATTCCTTGTCCTTAAGAAAAAACAAAACTTGTCCGGAACACACTAGACTAGGTCAATCGATAAAGGAAGGCTTTAGAGACCGAGGGACAGAGCCAAAATATGTGAGTACATGCATTTGTGTGTGAGCACGCTTTGATCTAATTTTAGAGATTAGAACACATTCTCTCAAAAAACATTTGAACTATGTCTGCATTACATAATTAAATCCATATAACATGGTAAATATATGAGCTCTGCCTCCCTACACACAGAGCTGAACATTGCAGTTATCTGTTGCAGCGAGGAGCATAGTTTATTTGAAGAGGTCCAAGAAGAAACTTGTGTAAATATGGTCAGTTAAAAAATTTGAAAGTCAAAATTCTAAAAGAGTGGTACAGACATTCATTCATTAATTAGAATTAATCTCTGTGAAGTTGCTAAAGTTGCTGTGAAATTACTGAATCCCAATTCCAGAGATGGCATGACCCATAGCCACAAGAAATGCCTTGAGAGGCCTTGGAAGAACAGACAGAAGCTTCCCGTGCATTTGGGCTTTCGCTTTGCTCCAACTACAAACTGAGCAAACAAATAATTTCCCTGATGCCTGCTTAGAGAGCTTTCTCTCTGCTGAAAGTAATCTAACCTCCAGCTTAGAAGACAGGCCTTCAACCCCCAAAGAACATGAGATAGGCAGTGTTCCAACGTAGTCAAGAGCTTAATACTTGAATCAGATCGTTACAGATGAACTAAAATCTTATTAGCTGGGTGACGTTTGTGTGCAAGACCTGCTTTCTCTGGGTATCTATTTTCGAATCCATAAAATGGGACTAAAACCAGATCCCTTTTAGAAGTACTGGGAGAACCAGATCAGGTACTGTACAGACACTACCACCTAACACAGTGTCTGACACATAACCAAACCTCAATAAATGAGCCATATGCATACTTAGGAGGTGGTGCCAGAGGTCTCCAAGGTGACTAGCCAAGCCAACCCTCTCATGGTGCAGATGAAGAAACTGAGGCAGCTAGGACAATAATTTCCCAACTACAGACTGGCAGAATTAGGGGAAAAAATCCAGTCTTGGGTTATCCAGTTAGCATTCTAAGAAGACCATTCAAATATATTTGTTTGGTAACACTAATTTCATAAGGAATTAAATAATCACACTCATTTAAGATATTCTCTAGAAATTGATTGGAGCCTGTCATATTTTTGCAGAATACTTTTGAAAATATTCTCAGCTTTATGTCTTAGGGATAGCGAACTGCAAATAGATTCTCTTTGAAAACTTTTGTTTTTTATAAGCAAAATCTGTGTTTTAGAAACCAACTAAACATGGGCATGCAAAATATAGCATAAAGAATATAGTTAATAGTGTGATAATACGTATATTCTAGGTGGGCACTTAAATTATCAGGAGGATCACTTTGTAAATGGTATAACCGTCTAAGTACTACGCTGTACACCTGAAACTACTATAAAGTAATGTTGAATGTCAGAAAATATAAAAGTGTACCCAGACCAAAAAACAGACTAAAAACATCATTTAAACGCGGGTGACAAGGCAGAGAACAGCCTGGGTGTGGCAATCGCCTGATGTGGTCAGAGGAGAGCTCACTGAAAAGCAGCAGTGGGACTGAGTTCCACTTGGTGTGAAGGACCCAGCAGTGCAGACACACGGACGGATGGAACTGCACGCGCAAAGTCCCTGAGGTCAGAAGTGCTGAATTTCAAGAACTGGAAGGTATTCCAATGAGGTCAGAACATGCTAGAAAAGGCAGGGGAGTGGTGAGTTGTCGGAAAACGCAGGGAAGCAGATGGAAGGGCGGGCTGTTGCATCGCCAGAGGGTATGACAACGTTTGAACAGTGCCTATACCTGTAAGTGTCTAATAAATGACAATATCCTAAATATGCTTTGGAAAGTCAAAGCCAATGTGTATACCTCCCAGCAGACAGTAGACTTTCAATAAAGTGTGGTGGTCATTATATAATAAAAGTAATCTACGTAAAATTGTCACTGTAGTGCTTGGCACAGAGTAAACACTTAAAACCACCTTTTAAGACACAGAATATCATTGTTAGCACTGTTATGTAAACTATTCATGTAGTCAGTGTTTAACAGACATGTGTGTATTTATTCAATGAATGAGGAAGCAGCAAGACAGTCTACTGGTTAGTAGACTGAGAAGTGGAAAACCTGGGCACTGTTCGTGCCTATCCCTAACACTTAATCACTGAGTTTCTGCAGTGGGAAAGGGATTTTTTAGAGAGAAACAGCCACTCTCCATGGATGAGCTAGGAGGGGCAGGGTGTGAGGAGAGAGCTGTGTGGCCGGAGTTGGTGCACTTTGCCTCGTGCTCGGTGGCTGATCCAACATTTCTTTTTTCTTGACATAAAGCCGTCCATACTTTACACTTGTTTAGTTAAGAAGCACAGTGCACAATGCCCTAGACTGAACCTCATGTTCAAGTCAAACCCCAGAGAGGCTCCCACAGAGAGCGAGCCCAGAGAAGGGAACTGAGGCCGGCTGCACACCGTGACGTCCCCCAGCCCTGACTGCCATCTTCTCACTCACTGCCCACAGCCATTCTCCCAGGCAGGTATTATCGTTACTTTTGCTCGAGGAAGCCAACAACCAAAGACGTGAAATAGTTCCTCTGAAACTGTGTGGTCAGTAGGTGACAAGGCAGGAATCCGAGGCCGGGCCTCGTGTCTGCAGCCTGGTGGCACCCTGATGGGCAGCCGCAGGCCGCGGCGCTGTGGGAGAGGTTCCTGACCCATGGGCCTCACGTTCGTGTGCTGGCAGGACTCCCACCCGGGAGCCTGGCCGCCAGAGACCACACAGTGAGGAGAAGCCTGCCCTCCTGGTATGATCCAAAGACAAACCCAGCACATTTTCAAATTTCACATGACATGATAAAAAGTATTTTAATGACGCTAGCTCTACAAGAGTTCAAGCTCCCCCTTCTTCTCCAGAAAACATAGACACAAGCTTCCAAATGTCTCCCTAGAGAGAAAATAAACCTCTTGCTCTTGTTTCTTCCAAAGGAAACTCAATTTTTCTTTTTTGGAAAATAAAATTAATCTCTTTCATCAAAAGATTGGATTTAACCAATATCCTTTACCCTTTCCAAGTTTCCTTTTAGTTAGGCGCCCTCCCAAGCAGAAGCTGGGGAACATGGTGTCCCCCAAGCACTATCAAGTGCACCCCAAATACTACCCTTGCTCCAAGTGGGGTCCATGCAGCCCCACCCAACAGGCCCACTCTGGTGCTGGTGAGCCAGGGATCCACCAACGGAAAGGACAAACCAGTAGCTTTTACATTCTCACTCGAGGCCGGATGAAAAGAGGGCAGGAGACACAAGGATTCCAAAACCATAGCTAAAGCCTTTCACTCCAAAGTCCTCCCCGCAGGCCCAGCTGCCCACTGGGTTGGGTGCAGTGGCCACCAGAGGAGACCTGGAAGGCTCAGACCCATAAGGGGCAGGAAAAGCGAAGGCAGACATGATAAGCCAGGCAAGGTCTGGTCCCTCAGCCGGGCAGGCTTCACCCTCACTCAGGCTCACAACGGAGCTACAAATACCATCTGCAACTCCTCTCAAAGGAGACAAACGTCATGCCAGTTTTACAAATAAACTGAGGCTGACAAGGTGACAGGCTCAGTACTTGTTGGGAATTTCCCCAGGAAATTAGAAAACAACTCATGTTGAACCAAGTCATCTGCTCTGGAGTCAGGAACTCGGGTTGAAACCTGAGGACAACCACTCACTTAGACCTCAGTTCACTCACCTGTGAAACGGGACTCACAAAGGCGTGGCTAGGGTCAAGTGCGATCATCTGATAAGAGGGTATACCAGTCAGGGTCTCATCACAAAACAGAAACCAGACAATATGGTAATATGAACAGAGATTATGAACAGAGAAGGTTTAATATAAAGAAGTATTAACTATTTACAGGGGACTGGCTACAAAAGAGAATAAAAGAGAACTCTAAGTCTGAATAAAAGAACCTTAAAGGGCCCCAAGACCCAATTTCAATGTAGTTGGAGATGAGGGCTTCTTCTGCACCAACAAGCAATTCATCCTTAGCAGATGAGTGCTCTACAATTCAACAGAATTTTGACACAACCTACCTGGAGACTGCATCAGATTCCACAGGCTCAGGGCTCAGTCCTACAGGACCAGCCCCTCCACAAACAGTTCGAGTGCCAACTGCAAGTCCAGATTGTCATCTGTGTTTCTGATCAACCAACTCTAAATCAGAGCTTCCCACAGTTCCCTCCTTGAGTTTGATGAACTTGCTAAAGCAGCTCCCAGAACTCAGAGAAACATTTCACTTACTAGATCACTGGTTTTTTGTGAAATGATAAAACTCAGCAACAGCCAGATGTAAGAAATGCGAGGGCGAGGGATGGGGAAAGGGCACGAAGTCTCCAAGGCCCCGGCCTCCTTGAATTTCCGCATGTTCATCAATCTGGAAGCTCTTTGAACTCTGGGGTTTTTATGGAGGCTTCATCACATGGGCACGACTGATTAAATCACTGGCCACTGGCAATTGATTCAATTTCCAGTCCCTCTCCTCTTCCCCAGAAATCAAGCAATAAGAGCTAAAAGTTCCACACCTCTATTCAGTTACTTCTGACAACCAGCCTCTTCCTTCAGTGATTTGCAAGTCAACTTATTAACATAAACCCAGTTGGGGGTGGAAAGGGGCTTGTTATGAAAAAGAAGACACCCATTTCACCTTTAAGGCTCTGAAGAAGTTTCAGGAACTGAGGAAAAAAGACCCAATATAACGACAAAATATGTATCCATTGTCCTTATTGCTCAGTGCATTCCAAGGCTTTGGGCAGCTATGATCCAGGACTGTAGGCCAAGACCAAATGTAAGTGGGAAGTATATTTTGGCCATCTGAATGACCAAATACATATTTCTTATAAATCACAATCATGCAGAACCCAAAGAAGGAACAATGTTGGTGGAGAATCCCCAAGGCTGGGATTCAGACCTCATTTGAGGGCATGACTACAGCCCACAGACAGTGGAGAAGCCTTGGCTGCAGATCAGCAAACCTCCCTCCCACAGAGATGCTGCCAGTCAGGGGACCACAGCTGGAAGGTGAGCATCAGTGGGTGTCCAGGTGCTACTGTCCACTGTGTACTTTAGGAGCAAGCCAGAAAGAGCACAGCAGGACCAAGGAAGAAAACCTTTGGGGTCCCCCAGTGCTCTCTGGCAACAGGAAATGAAACAATGTTCTAGTATCACAAGCAGGACCATAAAGAATGCATTTGGAGCTGAGTGATAATAAACTGGTAACTGTCACAGATGCCTAGTTATCATCATCATTATTAGCATCATCATAGCCACCATTACATTATTACTTCTTCTACAGAGTCATTTGCCAGAATAAGTGGAAAGCAGAGGTGGACCGAGAATGCAACAACCGGTATCCACCTAAACTTCCTGTGAACTGGGCTGGTGCTCTACACTCGGAGACAGGTGCAGATGGTTTGGAAAACAGCACCAAGTGCTGCGGGCAGGCTGGAACGCTCTACCCTGTACAGCAGGATCTCTGAGTCTCCCTCTCCCCCTGCTCAGCTCACACAACTCCAGGAAAGCTTCCACAGCAATTTGAATCACCAGCTGTCCTTTCATAGGATTTGCCCAAACCCAGAGCTGTGTAAGCAACATCAATTTTTTTTAATCTTCACCCAAGGACATGTTTATTTATTTTAGCGAGAGGAAGGGAGAGAGAGAGAGAGAGAAACGCCAATCGGTTGCTTCCCGTATGCATCCTAATTGGGGATCAAACCCGCAATCTTTTGATGCACAGGATGGCACTCCAACCAACTGTGCCACCTGGCCAGGGCAGAAACATCGCTTTCAATTACGGACCCAGAAGAGCATTAGCAAAATTGGAATCTCTGGCTCCCACTTTCCCACCAGAGGGTTCTCTATGGCCGTTGTAGATAACACAGGAGAATGAGTAAAGGCAGCGTTAACCCGCCATTCCCAAGCACAAAGTAATAGGACATTGACTCACCTTGCAACTAGTGAATGCGATTTAGACATAAAGGAAAGTGTTCACAATTGTGTGAGGGTCATATCGGGTTTGACAACATCTTGCGACAGCTGCAAAGACTTCCGTTTAAAATCAGATGCATTCTGATGGCTCTGTGTCATCCAGCTTGTAACTCCTCAGTGCACTCTCCTGCCCCAGCTCCTGCAGGGGGGTGACGGCGTGTGCCATCATTTGCTTAAAACTGAAAGAGGGATTGTGGAGGACAGGCCCTGAAGGCTTCCTATTTCCATTCCCAGCATGTGCCAAGGGCAGGCCTGGGAGGCAGCAGCTCCTGGGGCCCGAGTGGGAAGCCATTTCAGGCCAAGCAGGAGGTAGCAGTAACCCACCATCATTGCATAAACAGTCCAAGGACCAGAATAAATGGGAAATGATGACATTCTCAAACAAAGCCATGAGTCCTGTGTCCAGGAATTTCCCTTGAGGTAGAAAACAAGGGGCCTCCTATTTGGCCGTGTGATTGGCAGGAAAAGAGCAGCACATTTTCACTCCGTGTGGGTAGCTGCGCTCCAGGCTGGGCTGGGCTGGGCTGGCCTGGGCCCCAGCAGCTTTCCATCCGCATTTTTGAGGAGCTTCCAATTTCTTCCAAATGAGCATTCCCCAAATATCCTGCCTGAAAACAGTCCCTCTCCACTCAGGACATGCTTTCCTTTCCCAAGGTGCTGCCTGGCCCCAGAGAGCGGCCAAGACCTGCGGCACCCAGCGAATCTGGGGGAGCCTGTCTGAAAACCTTCTCGGAGCTTGTCAGACTCACGAGGCTTCACAGCAAGGTGCGCTGAGTCCGCCAGAGCCCGCGCCTCGCACTTACAGATGAACATAGCTTATCCAATCGGCTTGCTTTCCAAGTGAGGCACCCAAGGCTCAGTGTGGTGACGGGACTTGTCTGAGCACACGCGGTAAGTTAACGGTGACAGTGGATCTGGCATGTCCCTCTACCTCACTCGAGTCCCACCCCATCAGTTTGCAGATACCTAACAAGGGACCAGTGCCCGGATAATCTTGGTTTTTTCAGGTCTGCTCTGAGTCCAGCCCATCATGAGAAATTACCTCGGTTGGACAGAGCACACGGGAGGGTAGTGTTAGGGTTTGGCCAGGGTAAGGGTTTGGCTGAGGATGAGGAGAGTAGTCCAAGAAAACAGATTAACATCTTCTCCCAGTGACGTTCGGTTTCCATTTCCACCTGGCCTGTCCTAAGACCGTTATTGCTTGCATTTTAACACTAAGAACAAAATTAGCACATTGAACACAAGCTGACAAGTTCTAAAGGAAGAGCTTATATCTTAGTCACCTGCAGTCTCATAATGCCGAAGACAGCACGTATCTGTTACCTGTGGCTATGTTGCAAACTACCTCAAAATGCTTAAAATAAGGACTATTTGTTTGCATGCACTTGCCTGTAGGTCAGGAGTCTGGGCAAAGCTCAGCAGGTGCAGCTCATCTGTGCCCCTCGTGGTGCTGACTGAGGCAGCTCGGCTAGGGCTGGAGTATTTCAGTTGGTCTCACATGTCTGGGGCCTTGGCGTTGGCTGTTAGCTGTTAGCTGGGGTGCCCATATCTCTTCTGTGAGGCCTCTCTCTCCAGCAGGATAGCCAAGCCTTCTTTACCTGGTGGCTGGATTCCAAGAGGAAAGGTAGAAGCTGCAGGGCCTCTGTACGGTCTGGCCTCTGGAGCACGAGAACATCAATCACTTCCTTCACATTCCATTGGTCAAGGCAAGTCCCAAGGCCAGCTGGGTTCAATTAGAGGCTCCGCCTCTTGATGGGAGAGCGCCAAAGTCACCTTGCATAGGGTATGAACCTAGAAAAGTGGGGTCCCTTTCAGGGGGGACACTTTTACAACTTGCTCCACAGTGTCTGTCACAAGGAAGGACAGTCTGAGGTAATGAAGAGAGAACTAGAACCGAGGGCTGGTGGTGAGATCTGTTCTCTGCCTCTTGCTGTTAGTGTGGCCTCAGGCGAATCACCCCCTGAGCTTTCTGTGGTAAGATGCTTTCTTCTATAATATAGAGATAGCAAATAAATGACGTAAGTGAAGTAAAGCACATTGAGACTGTGGGGTCTGATGCAATTCTAACAATTTTGAATCCATATCTTAAAGCTGTATTGTTTTGCTTATACCCTTCCTTCTTCTAAAAAGCATTTGAGGCAACTAGTGAGTGACTGCCCAAAGGGCACTTTAAAAGTCCTAGGAAGAGCTGTCTGGTCCATCAGGGCTGGCTTCCACGCCCAGCTGTGCCGCCCTCCAGTGTGGAGAATCAGCTACCACCTCTGACTTTGTCTTCATCAGTAAAATTACACTTTTGTCAGGGTTGTGGGCTTTTTTTCCTTGATTTTTGTGAGAATTGTCATAAAATACCTAGCACAACAAGCACTAAAATTCTTTTTATCACCATTATTATTTAAACATTTTTAATACTCATCCAAGGATATTTTTCATTGCTTTTAAAGACAGAGGAGGGGGTAGAGAGAGAGAGAAGGAGAGAGAGAGAAACATCAATTGGGTTACCTCCCTTATGCACCCGGACCAGGAATTGAACCCACAACCTCGGTACGTGCCCTGACTGGAAACAAACCCACCACTTCTGGTGTATGGGATGACGCTCCAACCAACTGAGCCACCTGGCCAGGGATAGTCAAACATTTAGACTGTAACAAACAAATCTGAAACTCATAACTTGAACAGTCAGAACTTCTGGAAAAAACACCAGTCTGTGCCTGAACAGCTTTTTAAACTTTATTTTTGAAACAAAACCAAAACTAAAACTTTTCTTTCTTGAAGTCAGGGTCATCTTTTCTTTAAAAAACAAAAGCCCTGTTACCTAAGACAGTTTCTGTGCCTGGAAACCCTGGCTGGAGGTGAGAAAGCCCTTGAGGAGGACCACGTGGCAGAGCCCTGACCTCAGGCTGCAGGTGGCCCAGAGCCATCTTCTCTGGCCCGTGGGGCTGGACAGGGGCCCTGGCACCATACTTGAATCATTTATTTCGCCCCAAGAAATTATCTTTCTGGCCTCCACCCTCCAGCCCCTCGCCCAACACTATTCACAGGTGCCAGAGTGTCACATCCGGGCATTTAAGCCCAGGTCTCCAGTGATGCTGTCTGGCAGCTCAGTCACAAAAGATGTGGGCTGTCCTGCCGCTCCCACCATTTGACCTGGGCATCGCTGTTCTGCTGTCTTTAGTGCAGTCTACCGGTTTGGACGGGCTGCAGGAGGCTCCCCAGCTCACCCTGTGTTAAAGTCCCTGTCATACCTCCTCCAGCCAAGTCCTCCTTTCCCTCTGCATGGACCAGGCTCGTGACCGGCACCAAAGTCAGCTGGACTCAGCTGCTCACACAAATCCATGTGGATGGCCCTGAGGACTGGGGTCCTGGGAAAAGGAAAGAGGTCGAGGAGATGACTCACGAAAAAGGAGGGACCGTGACAGACTTGACTTCGTCTGGCCAAGAAGCACCTCATCCTGAACAGAACTGAGGGGGTGGGCTCCTGAATAACATGTGTGCCCACTGCAAGCGGTTCCCGTCTTATCTCTGCGTTTCAACGTGCTCGTTCTTCGGAGCAGTCGATGGTGACAGGGCCACGGGGCAGTAGAGAGGGTGCTGGCTTCCCAGGGCAGGGGGTGGTCGAAAGAGCCTGAGTTACAGGAGTTGGATCACATTCTTGCTGACACTTACTGACCATGTGACTTTGAACAAGTCTATTCCCCTTAGTTTCTTTATCTGTAAAATGAGCATCTAATGGATCAGAGGTTCTTAATCTAGTGCATGTGGACCAACCTTGAGCCCCCTGAAGTAGGGTTCTAAAGCCCTAATGATTAGCATTTTCAATATAAACAAATGCAGTCCAAAGGCAGTCTAAGGGAACTCAACCTATAATAACTCAGGAACGTTTGCCATCTCATTCTAAAAACACATTCCGAGTTTTTCCAAATCTGGGTGGGGCCTTCCCCACTTACAAACTTCCAGCCCAGCTTGTTCAGCCAGCACGAGCTTCTCTTGGCCAACATCCAAGCCCGGGGGAAACTATAGGGCATCCGCACTGAAAGAAACATCAGGTTAGCATTAAGTTACTGCAGGGGCTGTGAAGGGTTCCAGTGAAATCACACAGTATGAGAATCTGGTTCATTCGTCACACACACGATTCTTGCTGAGATGAGCCGTGACCATGGAACTCCTATTTGGGAAACAGAACGCTTCTTTCAGACGGACTAGCCATTCCTTCCTCAGAGAAAGCCTAACCTAGGCAACCACCCATGAGAGGGCAACGTAAATAAAATAGTAACATCGTGACTTTAATCCAGTGCAGGACCCTTCTAACCCCAAGCCAGTCAGCACTGGTTTAAGACAAGAAACATTTTTAAGAAAAACTGAGTCATGCTGATGTACCCGGATGGAGTGTAATGCAGACAGCCCCTGGGATCATGTGACCCAAGGTAGGTGACTGGGGGGAACGGGAAGCCACAGAGCACACCCGTTAAAAAAATCAGCACCGGGAATAAGATGTAAAGGGGGCGCTTTCCCCAGGCTGACCCTCTAGGCTTCTTTCATAACTTACTGGCAGTGAGCTGAGGAAGCCGTGAGACTGAGTTATTGATGCTCTGCCACTGTCAAAATTCTTGCTTTTGGTGAGGAACCCAAACGCTACGCGAGCACAGAACCAGTCTCCATTCTGGACCAGAGCAGCTCACGTCTCCTCTGCAAAAACAGGTTCGGGATGCCCTGAATGCGGGCTCACTCATTCACTAATTCTGCCCACAAAGATTTCTTGGCTGCCCATTACCTGCCAGTTCTGTGCAGGCGAGGGGATTACAGAGACAAGCTAACGTCACCTTTGTGTCAGGAACCCAGGGTCCAGGGACCAGAAGAGATGCCTGACTGCTCAGTAGCCCTGGAATAAATGTAGGCCATTCACCTGGAAGCTGAAAAGTAGCCACTGGGTTTTTCAGAATTGAGTTTTTTTTAATGTATTGAATGTATTGGGGTGACACTGGTTAATAAAATGATATAGGTTCCAGGTTATTTAATAAATAAAGTCTGTCTCTCGGGCTGCCCCCCAAGTCACCAGCCCCTGTCACTGGCTGGCAAGAATAAGGAAAAGCAAGCTCATTTTGCCTTTTTTCAATTGCCAAAGTGAAACACAAATGGGAAGGAAAATTTACGCACAAAAAATAGTATTCAGAAATCCTGCATTCAAAAAACAAAGGGTCTGTGATTAAGTAGGTCACATCTCCCTTAAAAGTTGATTGTACTAAAGAACAAAATATTTTTCTTATGTTCTCACCCTAGAAAAATGGACCTGGTGCAACAGAAGAGTAGAGGCTCAGAGGATGCAGGCGAAGAACCTCAGGTAATAAATAGCTAATATACTCGGGGCCTATGTACCTGATTCTGTTCTACACAGTTATATATGTCGACCTCATTTAATCCTCACACCAGTCTATTAAGGGGGTCCTGTTATCAGCCTTATTTTGCAGCAGAGGAAACAGGCACAGAAAGGTTAGGTAACATGCCCAAGGTCACACAGCTAACCAAAGGCAGAGTGTTGCATTGAACTGAGCCAGTGCTGTGGGTCCCGGTTGCTTCGCTTTCCCTGAAGCTCCAAATGGGGGTGGGGGTGCCGATGCTTCTTGGCTGCAAAACGTGGTGACATAGCAGAAGCTTTGGACCAGACAGCCCAAGCTTGAATCCTGATTCTGCTGTTCACTGGCTTGTGAGTTTTGGTAAGTTATTTAACTTCTCAAGTCACAGCGTCCTCATTTGTCGAAAGGCACTAGCAGTCTCTTTCAATATTGTTGCGAGGATGTGAGGATTAAGTGAGATGAAAACAAAGCCTAGAGAGGATGCCAAACTGAGGAGGGAGCAGTTTCGCCGGACCGGGTTTCACATTTCACACCCGTGAGTCTCCGCGGTTCGACCAAGAGGCTGCACGCAGTCACGACACCGAGCGAAGCAGTGAAGATCCACACACCGGCAGGTCGGATTCATCCACACTCTGCGACAAATAACAAAGCAGTTTCTTTTAATTTTCCAGAGCTTCTGCTAAACTCATAACAACTTCTTTTGAAATACTACAAAGTGTAGTCATTACTTCTAACCAAGGACACTAACAACTAGCATCACTACAATTGCAGATCACCTTGAGGAGCTGAGGATTGTGCAGGATGCTTGAGCGCTCTTAGCACAGAAGTTCTATCCTGGTTCAAACAGCCTAACCACCATAGGGGTGAAAAGGGGGTCACACCAGACCGGTAGGGGTCATACGTGAGCACAGCAGAAAACGTTATTACTTAGCATTTCCACAGAACTTTAGCACTGGGAACAACTACATAGAAACCCTCAAGATCACCTAATCTAGTGCCCATCTAGTGCTTGAGACGAAGTGCGGGCGGAGGGCCCTTTCACTTTCCTACGCCACAACTCGTTAACAAAGCATATTCTTTACTGACGCACATGTTCAGGGCCCAGTCATCCATCCTGCTTGACGTTCAGCTGATATCAAACCAGTGGTTTCTGAGACTTTGCAAACAGACTAGGACCACTTAACTTGGCTTCTACTCAATTCAGAGTATCGAGACTGAAATGGTACGCAAAACCAGTGTGTGCCTTTTCCAGGTGAGCAGGCTCTTCAAGGGGCCTGTATACAGAGCAAAAATTACACATTATAAGAACCATGTTACAATAGGCACCATGGCCAGAATACACTGGTGTAGGTCCCCTTGTTGAAATCAGCATATGATGCTGATGTGGAAAATAAAATATGCTCTGAGAGATATGCAAATAATATACCTCACCAGCCGAATACAGAAAAGGTTTGGAGTTCACTGGTGAGCTGGTTGCTTGAACACAGACGTGCAATACGCATGTACCAAGAGGAAAAAGCAGTGTTCTCCTGGACATGGCCTGGCTTCTGTGTGTCTAACACGACTATCAATAGCTCACTGTATGATTGCTCCCCCACCCATTTAGAGCACATTCCTTCCTGCCTAACTGTAGAGATATTAAATACCAGAAGTACAGTGATAAAAAGGACACTTGGTGTCAGCCACACATAGGGTAAAATTCAAATTCATAACTATGGCCTAGATGCCTTGGACAGTCTCTTCACCTCTCTGAGCTTCAGCCTCCTCACCTGAAAAGTCCAGGCGCTAATGCCAACCACATACGATGCTCCGAGGAACAACGAAATAATAATGTCCAGAACATACTTAAAACATTGCCAAGCAAGTAGTAGACACTCAGCAAACGCTGAAATGAAGCTAGGAAAGAAAAATGTTCTTATCTTACTGGAAACCACTGAGAGCAGAGTGAGACTTAAAAAGATTATTTAGCAAGAACTACTAGGACCTCTTGAAGTCTCGAGGGGGAAGGATTTCAACAGACACCACAGTCTTGTGGGTGATGCAGACATCTACTCAGCCAATAGGTATTTGTTCAGCACCACTGTTTGCCAGAGACACAGTGGTGAATAGGCAAACATTAATCTAATAGCCATAAAACAAACTTAAGAATGACTGTCATGAGCGTGCAAAGGGAAGAGTACTGACCCCTGAGATTTAACAGTCGGGAGGTGTCGTGGAGGCAGGGAGGGAGGGAGGGAGGGATGCTCGGCTGGACATCTGAAGGATGCGAGTGAGCTCCGATGAGCACAGGGGGTAAGGAGGGAATTCCAGACCAATGATTTCAGTGGTGAAGAAGAGCAGAGATGTGGGGGGAGATAGAAGACAATAGCAAGAGAGGAGCAGTCATATTAGGGTGTTATCATTATTATTATTGGGAGTTTTGAACGAAGGACTGACCGATGGATAGAGCATTCCAAACATGGCACAAAATGATCTGAAGAGCTCTGAAACCAGTCACATATCTTTTTAAACCCTTCGCTCAGACTGAGAATATGCATAGGTCAGAGGTTATTGGAGGCCAGATGAGGGATTTTGGAGAAAGTTTTTGGTGTGCCGTGAGCCCTACCCTCCTCCATGGGGGGTGAGGGAAGCAGGTGGGTTTTGTCCCCGCCTCGAAGTCAACTTAGGAAGCTTCACCTGAGGCCCCTAGTGTTCAGGGAATGGTAAAGACTGACTGGTGTCTTAGCCAGCAGAGTGCTGGGACAGCGGCTCGGATGGGACAGCAAGAGCATGGCTGCTGCTGCAAGAAGCCGCCCCCTGCTCCTAAGAGATCCTGAGAAGTCCCATTTGGTTATTTTTGCTCTTGTTTCCCTTGCTGGAAGGAATGTATCCAAAAAGATATTACTCAGACTGAGGTCAAATAGTTTACTATGTTTTTCTCTAGGAGTTTTATGGATTCAGGCCTTACATTTAAGTCTTTAACCCATTTTGAGTTTATTTTTGTATATGGTATAATAGTATGATCCAGTTTCTTTTTTTTTTTGTATGAATCTATTTTTCCAACACCATTTATTGAAGAAACTATTTTTACCCCATTGTATATTCTTGCCTCCTTTGTCATAAATTAATTGACCACATAAGTGAGTTTATTTCTAGGCTCTCTATTCTGTTCCATTGATCTGTGTGTCTGTTTTAGTGCCAGTACCATGTGGTTTTAATTAATAGAGCTTTGCAGTATAGTTTGACATCAGGGAGCATGATTCCTCCAACTTAGTCCTTCCTTCTCAAGATTGCTTTGGCTATTCATGGTGTTTTGTGGTTCCATATAAATTTTAGGAATATTTGTTCCAGTTCTGAGAAGTATGTCATTGGTATTTTGTTAGGAATTGCACTGACTCTAGATTCCTTTGAGCAGTATGGTCATTTTCATGATATTAATTATTTTAATCCATAAGCACAGTATATTCTTCCATTTATTTGTGTCCTCTTCAATTTCCTACTTCAATGTCTTATACAGTAATTTTCAAAGTACGGGTCTTTCACTTCCCTGGTTAAATGTATCCCTAGGTATTTTATTCTTTTTGATGCATTGAAAATTGGATTATTTTATTAATTTCTCCTCCTGATTGTTTGTTATTAGTGTATAATAATGTAACAGTTTACTATATTAATTTTGTATCCTGCTACTTTACTGAATTATTTTATTAATTCTATTAATTTGTTGATAGCTCCTTTAGGGTTTTGTATGTATAGTATCATGTCATCTGCAAATATTGACAGTTTCACTTTTTACTTTACAATTTGAATGTCTTTCATTTCTTCATCAAGCTAAAAAGCTTCTGCACAGCGATAGAAGCCATCAGCAAAACAAAAAGACAACCTACTGAATGGGAGAATATATTCACAAATGATATATTCAGTAAGGGGTTGATATCCAAAATATATAAGAAACTCACACAACTCAATAACAAAAAAATAAACAATCTGATCAAAAAATGGGCAGAGGCCATGAAAAGACGTTTCCCCAAAGAAGACACACAGCTGGCCAACAGACAAATGAAAAAACGCTCAACGCCACTAATCGCCAGGGACGCGCGGAGCAAAACCACAACGGGATATCACCTCACACCAAGCAGATTGGCTGTTTTCAAAAAGTCAGTAAGTAGCAAGTGTTAATGAGGATGTGGAGAAAAGGGACACTTGTGCTCTGTTGGTGGGACTGCAAATCAGTGCAGCTGCTGTGGAAACCAGTATAAAAATTCCTCAAAAAACTAAAAATAGACTTACAATACGATCCAACAATTCCACTTCTTCATATTTATACAAAGAAAACAAAAACACTAATTCAGAAAGGTATAATGCATACCTCCGTTCATGCAGCATTATTTACAAAGCCCAGACACGAAAGGAACCTGGATGTCCGTTGACAGATGGACAACGAATATGTGAGATACACACACACACAATGAAACATTATTCAGCCACAAAAATAATGAAGTCTTTTTTAAAAGAATGAAATCTTGCCATTTGTGATAACATGGATGGATTTAGAGCAGCAATTTTCAAAGTTTTTTCATCTCATAGCACACATAACTAATTACTAAAATTCTGAGACACACCAAATAATGTTATAATTTTGGCTAATCTATCAAAAAAGTAGGTATAGCCCTGGCTGGTGTGGCTCAGTGGATTGAGCGCCAGCCTGCAAACCACAGAGTCACCAGTTGATTCCCAGTCAGGGCACATGCCTGGGTTGCAGGCCAGGTCCCCAGTGGGGGCACATGAGAGGCAACAACACATTGATGTTTTCCTCCCTCTCTCTCCCTCCTTTCCCCTCTGTCTAAAAATAAATAGATAAAATCTTTTTAAAATAAGAAGTTCTTGAAAAAATAGGTATAAATTTTGATTGATTTACAAAAAATAATAACAGTAATTACCTACCCTTTTCACTCCAAAGTGATTTTTTTTAAAAATTAGGTGCCTATACTTGTATGTAAGGATTTCTGTTATCAGGACTTAACCAGTCAGATGCACCCTTATTATGCGACATGACTGATAAGATGCAGCTCTATTATATGACCTATATATTTACGGTTCAAGACAGGGCATTCACACCAGACAGTTATTGTTGTGTTGGCTGTTGTCATTTCTTTATTTGACAATCTAAGGGAAAAGAGGTCAGTGCTCCTGACTAAAGAGTCAGGTATTGTATGTTTTAATAATTCTTGCGGCACACTGGTTGAAAATTGCTGATGTAGAGGGTATTATGCTAAGCAAAATAAATCAGGCAGAGAAAGACAAATACCATATGGTTTTCCTTATATGTGAAATCTAAAACAAAATCCATGAACAAAAACAAAACAAAACAAAAAGATATAGAAACAGAGACTGAAGGGGTGGGTGTCAGAAGGGAGGGGTGGGGGGAACACGAAGAAGGTGAAGAGTAGTACAGTCAATGACGTTGTGGTAAGTTCAAACAGTGAGAGATGATTACTAGAACTGACGGAGTGATTGTGAGGTATGAAAATGTGGAATCACTACATCGTACACCTGAAACTAATATGACTAATGTGATATTGCATACCAACTATACTTAAATTAAACTTAAAAAAAAAGATCCTGAGAGTCAGAGCCCAAAAGTTCACCCAAATCCAAGCCCAAAAGCCCACCCCCAAGTGAAGGCTTAGGTATTAAACCTCCTGGCTCCAGGAGGAAGATGAAGGCACCACTAACCCCCTCTGAGGACGGAAGCCTTACTAGCCAATCCAGCCTCAGGTGACCATCCCACCTCCCAATCCTCTCAGCACTTCCCACAAGAGCCAGAAAAATACAGTGACATCTAAAGCCATCTCGTGTAGGCCCCGCTACCTGAAATTCGCAAAGCTAAAACTGCATCAAAGCAGACAGTCACCCATGGCACCGAGATATGACCATGACGGCACAGAAAGAGATATTAGAGACATTGTAAGTTTTGGGTGTTTTGTGTCTGTCTGTTTTTGGTAATGCTGTTGTGGCTTTCTGTATGTTTTTAAAACAGCTGCCAGGGGAGGGGTCTTGTGTGTTAACACAGTTCATTTCTACACAGCAACAAAGGCAAGGGCAGCAGCCAGGGAACACAACACTGCAGGGGGGTCAGAAAGTTACTCTTGTTTTTGTGAAAACATCCTGTTTGAAGTCGCTAGCCACCTAGGTCCCTGGGAAAAGATATAGACATCTCAAGAATAGCTAATATGTGGCCTCTTTAATGTTATTGTAATGATATAGCATTAATATAGCATTTACCATGTGCCAAGTTTTGTTAAACTTTGGGGCATGATTCCTTTTAAAACATGTTTTTTGTTAGGGAAGGAAAGATGACCCTTCTACCTTCTGCCTTTTTACCCAGCACCATTTTTGTTTTATGACAGGCTGTGACATTTTTGTGATCACAGGAGCCCTGCCTTCAAAGACAAAATCTCCTGGCCACGCTACAGAGCAGGCCATTGTCACCTGGGGCTCACCCCCAAGGACCAAGCACTCCCTGTGTCCACAGACCAGACGCACCTTTGTAGCTGCCCTCGGCATGGCGATGAGCAGCTGCATCATGTCCTGGTACAGATTGAACACATACTCGTAGGTACACGTGTTCCCAAAAGGCCAAGTCTGGTGCCAGGTTTTATATGCAGGTGACCAAGATTTGGGTTATGTCCCTAATGCAATGAAGGTTTTCTTTAAACTTAATAATTTAAAAAAGAAAAAAGTATTTTAAAAAATTGTTTTGTATTAGAGGCAGAATTCAAACCCCAATCTGTCCGATTTTATGGTCAATGCTCTTAAACACCAGACCATTCAGATTTCACAGTCATATTCTCAGTTTTCTTATTTGCTTATAATTTGTGAGCAAAAATTTTCTCCCAACTACCCTTCATTATCACCCCCGCAACACACACACACACACACACACACACACACACACACAGAAACACAACTACACACCACCAATCACCCTCTTTCTCCCCACCCAGGGAGATAATTCAATGCCTCATCATGTTGTGCAGAGCCCAGACTCGCTCTAACTGTGAGGAGCTTCCTCCTGCCTTCTGTTTCCTGTCTCTTTTACGGACTCCTCCCGTTATCCAGCCCTTAAATGTGTTGGGCTCCTGGAATTTCATCTTGACCCAACCTTCTTCCCGCCCTACATGTGTCCCTCTCTTCTCAAGGCTTCCATTCACATCTCTGTGCTCACACCTCCCAGATCCGTGACTCCAGGCAAGATCTCTCTCCTGAGCTTCAGGTTCTGCATCGTCAGCTGCTTTAACTCCCCTCGATGCCTCAGTTCATGCACTGGATGGTCAGGTCCTCAAAGATGAGCACCATGCCTCATTTGCTATCAAGACTTGCACTTCAGGAAGCATTTCATATACTTTCTAATATAATGCATAAATAAGTAAGTGAGTTAATAGATTCAATTAAGTCTATTGAATGAATAACAAATTAGGTGAGAAGAAGAAAAGACCTTCAAAAGGAGTAGTCATTGACAAAGTAGGCTTTGTCCTCTCACCTAGAACAGAATGTGATGGAAAATAGCCCAAGGTACACTGCATTCCATAAGATAAACAGATGTGCTAGAAATTGGCACGGTCAAGTTCATTTGACAAACACTAGATTTCAAAAACTTGAGCAGGATTTTTGACCCTCTAGCTATTGTACAGTTCAAATGTCAAAAAGAATACACTCAGGATTTCTTCAATGTATTTGACTATATTTCTCTTTGGGTTTATTTGTTTCATGCACACCAGTTGTTCTGCAGATTGATATTCTGGGAATAATCAATTGGGGGAAATGATGCTCCAGAACATCAGATTCTTGACCGGTCTCTACTTACAAGAAAATAACTTTAAAAACAACTTCAAACCTAACCCAGTGGTAGTATTCAGGAACTTCTGACCTCTTCTAAGAACAACCAGATCTACGTAACCACTTGGACACAAAATTGATGTGGAGCTTGGCCTGGTGTGGACCAGGCCCCGGAGGGTGGGGAGCAGACGTGGCTCTGCCCTGGGTTACGTGGGTTTGCTATCAACTGGGCCACCACCGCTAGCCCATTTGCTGTGTTGAACACCACTTTTTCCTCCCTCCCCGTGCAGAGTGGCATTTCAGTCATGAAGCCCACACACACTGGCTCTCTACTGCAATTTCTCTCTGGGGCCTTGGGGCGGGGCAACTTCCCATGCTACAGCAGCTGCAGGGAGCGCTGAGTGACATCACCTCCCCCTAAGCCAAGAAGCCTCCACAAGGTCAGGCCTGGAGCAGCCATCTTGAGACAGAAAACACGAAAATCATCTACATCTTTTTGCCCTGAGGAGTAAGATCACAGCTCGGAGCAACTCGGCTCTATGTGTATGTAAGTTGATGTCAAAATTATCGTCCTGGCACTCCGACACTGCAGGTGCTTCTTTCTTGGGGCACCACCCAGTCTATACCAGATGGCGGCATGGAAGATGGACGTCCACCTCTAGACCTTCCCTTCTTGAAGTTATAAGGCCTTCGGGGGACGGACTCACCCATTTTCTTGGGCCGAGTTGCATGGATGTTGGGCCAATCACAATGGGATAGTTACTGGAGAAGGGTGGAGATGGAGAAGAGCTTCTCTAGAGATTTCTCTACAAATAAAAATTCTTGGCAATTGCCTCTCACTTCTATCATCAACTGTTATTCTCTGGGTCGTGGAAAATCCTGCCTTGTTGATCACATATGGAGACGCAGCAGAAGAGTTAAAGGAAAGCTGACTTGCTCACTGAAAGATAAGCAGAGCTCTACAGATGGGGAGAGAATGATTAGGAAAGCCTGGCACCTAATCTGGGGTCCTCCGTCCCCTGCCCTCCTTTTCCCAAAGCCACGAGGCAAAGTTTGTTCAAAATCAGCCTATATTTTACTTCCGTGAAAAATGAGCTTTTCTCTTGTTGCAGTTCAATGGCTAGTACCATTGGCCTGACTGCACCCTGCTTTCTCGTCACAGATAGGAAATGGGCATGAATAGAACCAATGTGTTTTTTTGAAGCCCTTGGAAGAAAACGTTCTAGTTTGATGTCCCTGTTTTACTCACTCGTAATTTCTTCCCTTGAATATTTGAGGCTACGCCTTTTGGGAGGTGTGTCTGCCTGATGAGATGAAGCCTCAGGGACCCCCCATGGGTACCATGGAAAGATGTATGCTTCAAAGGAAGACGTCCCTTCAAACTTTGAATACCAGCCCCTAATCAAATGACTGAGATGGCTTGTTAAGAAAAGGAAAGAGACGAAGAGAGAAAGGAGGCAGAGTGGAAAGACGGATGGAGGGAGGGAAAGAAGGAGAAAACTTGGGCTAGTCAGGAGCCCATTGGATTTTATAAATAAGTTATGGAAATAATGAAACCTGGTTCTTCTGAAAATGAAGGAGAATGAAAAAGGATTTCCTGTCCCCCACCAACCCCCGATTTGTGTCCTGGCCCAGTCAGCCTCAAACTGAGGAGAACTGGGCAGCCCTCTGGGCTTCAGCCTGCGGTCCCGATGGTCTTGTGTGTCCACAGCTACACTCCAAGTGTGGCTGCTCTGAGGGCTCCTGCAGGGTCTGCTGCAGGGGTTCAGACTGTTCCTGCTGCTGCTGGTCAGGAATGGTCCTCAGGAAGCTGGTTCACTCCAATTTAATGAACCATCCTCAGCAAAGTGGAGGGGAACCCAAGGTTTGAATCCTGACTCCCAAAACTATATGCCATAAATTTGTTTTTCCTCTTGGAGCTTAGCATGTCCTCCAGGAAACTACAGAGGAAAGGGACCTCCTAGTAAAGGTTCCCACACGGTTGGGACCCGGTCCCCTCATGGCACACAAATGTCTGTGCCGAGTACAGGAAAGCGCCTGGACTGAACACAAACGCTGTCTCTACCCGTTGTCAGCAGCAGGCAGTGGCAGAACTGGGAAGGGCGGGGGGAGAGTCCCAATGCCTCACCCTCAGACTGCGTGGGGCCAGCATTGCTTCATCTGCACCCATTGTCTTCATCTGTAACCGTCGCACTCAGCCCTCCACAAGCTCACCCAAGATGCAGTCGTCCCTAAGCAAGTTCAGCCCACGGCTTTCTCTCCTGAAGACTCCAGGTTTCCCCTACACTTTTCACAACCCAAAAAGAACAAAACAGCTCCATTCCCAGGAATTCATTCAGCTCCTGACTTGACAGGGAACTTGTCACAAGCCATTGTCACAATGGAGTGAGTAGGGCATACGCTTTGGAGTCTGGAGTTGGAGGGGCAAGGTCTGCACTGACTCACTGGTGACCTTGGGAAAGTAAACCCCTCTGAGACTCGGCCTCCCCGTGTTTGAAGTGGTGATCACCATAACAACGTTGCTATGAAGATTAAACTGAGTCATCTCCTTGAGAGTAGAATCTATTTTATCCAACAATGTTTAGGCTGCAGCAAACATGAGCAAATATTCATTGACTACATGCAAAATGCTTTGCACAGTGTTTCACACATGGAAGGCTGCAGTAAGTGGATAGTGTTATCTTCCTTGTCATTATTCTCTGCCTTGCCTCGCAAGGACAGGCTTATTTTGGCCATCGTGTCCATCAGGGTCCTGGCAGGAAACAGATGGCACCTTCTAGTCGAGGAGAGCTTCATGAAGGGATGTTGGGAGCAGAGGGAGCAGGACTAAGGGAACCCGCAGGGAATGGCTAAACACTTCCGAACTAGCAACAACAGAAAGGCATCACCTCTTCTAGACCTTCATGGGCAAGGAGGGGAGCTGCTACCAGAACCCTGAAAGAGAGCCATAGCTGAGAGGGCAGCTCCAGAGAAGCTGAACCCTTCAGTGGAACAGGGGGGCTTGGAGGAAGAGGGGAGAACGAAAACTCCGCCCATTCCCTCCTCCCACCTTCTGACCTCCTGCTGCGGCCTCCCAACAGCCAAACGCAAGGCTCCCTGATGAGGTCCATGTGGGTCAGCTTTCACGGGGCCCAGCAGAAAAGGGTGGGGTCCTATCTGGTGGTATAAATGGAGAAAATCCAGGACAGCCATAAAATCTCCGAAGGGTTTATGTTCTTATCCACCTTTTCTAATCTACTTAAGTTTATCAGCAGATTTATACAGCAAAAGACAAGATCCTTCCCCACAAAACTGAGGCCAACAGGACAGATTAACATTTTACCTTGTATCTCTTTCTGTTTTGGGGGGGACGTCTAAACATCTGGGGCCTGCCTGCTCTGTGGGGTTGATTCCACAGCTGTTTCATACCTTTGCTGCCCTTTCTCATTCTATACATTTCTCCATGTAAAGTCCTAGCAATGGCTACATGCGCCTACTGTGCTTTGAAAAAAGTGGAAGTTGAGTCCAGACATGAAGAAGCTATAGGAAATTTTTTTTAATGTTTGCAATACTTGGATAATTTTTAATAAAAACAACTCCATTACTATGTGTAATATTTCAAATCTACCCACATCTACATATTATCTTCATACTGCATATTATATTTGTAACAAGTCTAAAACTTATCCAAGAATTGAAGAAGTAAATCAGTTGACTTTTAAAGTGCTGGTACATCTGTGCAGGGCAGGAGCCACGTGAGGCGGGCGGTACTTTCCCGATACTGCACAGTCGGACAGGTGGACGCCCTGCTAACTGGCATCCAACCCAGAAGCTGCCAGGAGGCCCAAGGCCTTCACTGCTCATGAAACACAGTGCTGATACCTGAACACACAGCCCTCCTCAAAGTCAGCTTCATCTGCTAGTATGTGCAAAGATGCACACACTCAAGTGAAAGTACGTCCACAGTGAGACTTGGTCAGTTCTTCAGAGACCCTGCTTCAGGCTGGTCACCTGGCCCTAAGAAAACAGCAGTGCTTAGAAATGATGGTGGCAATGAAGGTAATCGGGATAAGCAGGAAGGATGCAGCACGGATTTTGTTCTAGAGACTGAGTGCATCACGGAAGCCGTCTCGATCCCCACACATGCGTGTGCTGTAGATTTCAGTTTGTAGAGGTGAGAAACAAATCCAAGTGGTATAGCTACTTGCCCGAGATCACAAAGCCGAGTGGGAGAGCTGGGATTGGAACTTCAGGGCTCTCACTCCAGACTGTGCTTTCAACCGTTCTGCCTTTGATTACGTCCCTTAAGTGCTCACGGGGGGAATAAGTGGAAAAACATGCACTTCTCAAGTCGAGAGGCTTTCCTCAGGGAGTGCGATAATAAGTGACTTTTTTCCTTTACGTTTTTGTCTGTTCCTGATTTTATTTAGGAATCAACAGTATTATACTTTCATAATGAAAAATAAGAACATTGTGTCAAAAGAATGTTTAGGGGGCTGGTTCTGTAATGGAAGGCTGAGCACCCTGTACCCATCCCCCCCCCCCCCCGCCCAGGTTACTACCACAGACCCTGTGCAGACAGGAGGCCACAAGCAGACCCACACGTCTCTGACCAGTGGGCTTCCAACAAATGTGTCAAGGCGATTCAATGAGGGGAGAATAGCTTTTTCAAGTGATACTGGATCAACTAGACATCCATATGCGGGGGAAAAGATTAACCCGTAGCTCTCTCCATACATAAAATGTAACTTGAAATAGATTGTAGACGTCTATATCAAACCTGAAATTATAAAACTTTTAAAAGACAAAGGAGAAAAGCTTTGTGACGTTGGGGTAGGCAAAGTTTTCTCAGAAAGGGAATAGAGACCATTTGGAAAATGTTTTCAGGTTGGTGCCACTTCATCAACATGAAAAACTTTTATTCTTTGAAAAATAGCAAGAAAACACACAGGCAAGCCACTGTCTGGTAGAAAATGTTCAAAGTACTTGCACCCTGAACGTATGAAGCTCTCTCACGACTCGGTAAGAACAAGACAGCCTACTTTCCTTAATGGGCAAAAATATTGAACAGACACATCAAAAAACAAGAAATGTGTAAAGCTAAAACCACGTAAAGAGATGCTCAACCTCATCCATTAATCATCAGGGAAGTGAGAATTAAAACCATAATAAAATAACACTGCACATAAACTAGCACGGTTTAAATTAAAAAGACTGACCATACCCAGTATTGGTGAAGATGCAGAGTAACTGGGAGTCTTATAAATGACTGGTGGAGATGTGAAATAATACAAATTTGGGGGGAAAGTTTGGCATTTTTTTGAAGGTTAAGCATAAACCTACCGTACAACCCAGCTCTTTCACACCTAGGCATTCACCTGAGGTAAAGAAATCATATGTCCACTCGAAGACTTCTGTGTGAATGTCTGTAGCAGCTTTGTGGATAATAGCCCCAAACTGAAAGCAACCCAAATGTCTTCCCGCAGGTGGCAACAGGCAAACAAACTGGTGTGCCTATTCAACGAAACACTTCTCCGCAATAAAATGGATGGGAATGTTGGTACATGCACCCAAAAGGATGAATCTCAAAACCATTACGCTATGTACAGGAAGACAAGCTCCCCTCAAAAAAGAAGACATACGTACACATTATTTCACCCACATAACATTCTAGAAAATGCAAACCAATATGCAGTGACAAAAAATAGATCGGTGGCTGCCTGGAAGTGTGTGTGTAGGGAGGAAGGGATGACGAGGGGCACGAGGGAGCTCCTGTGAGTGACAGACACGTTTGCTGCCTCACGGTGCTGGCAGAGTTATGAGTGCGGCCAGCCCTGAACAGCACGGGGTCAAACTGCGCGGGTCCCCATAGGCGTGGATTTCTTTCAGTAAAGAATAGAGATGTGTTTCTCTTCCTTATGATTTCTTAATAACATTCTTTTATCTAGCTTACTTTATTATAAGAATACATGTAATACATATGTATATACATATGTAGTACATATAACATAAAAATATGTGTTAATCAACTGTTTATGTTATGAGAAGGTTTCCAATCAACATCAGGTTATCAGTAGTTGAGCTTCCAGGAGCCAAAATTTTCCATGGGTTTTCGATGCTGCGAGGGCTCAGGGCCCCTAACCCCTGCGTTGTGTGAGTCAACTCCATACAGATGTCAAAGTTCATCAAACCGTACACTAAATATTCGCAGTATGTCACACACCTGCAAAGTCGCTTTCAAAGACATACCCTTCCTGCTGAGCTCCTGGTCGTAGGGCCTAGATGGCAGCAGCAGCCTCGGCACCAGCACCCTGGCTGGCCCTTCCTCCCACAGCAGCCTCTGGGCTCACTCACCGCGGCCGCTCTGCTGCACCATTCCAGACAGCCCCTTTGATCTTGCTCTTGGGCTGCACAACTTGCCCTTTCACTAGTGTAGCCCTTTGACTTTTTCCCAAAGGTGTTGCTGCAGTGCAGTCTCGTGTGTGCATGTAGCTTGAGTAGCAAGTTCAACTACAGACACGAGGCAATAAAGAAAAGCAACCACGGTATTTACAATGAACACAGTGCAGGGGATTCCGGCCCCCTTTCCTTTTCCTCGTGGGTCCAAGGCGGGGGAGTGGCTGTACTCTTCCTCCAGATTGCCCACTTGTGTCTCACTTTAGGAGAACAGCGTCATTTGCAGTGAAATTCTAATGTTAAAACACACAGTTTTGTACAGCACAGCCTAAAGCAAACCAACTGATTCTCACACTCAGCCAAAGAAACAATGGCCTGGCCCAGACCTGGAGAAAGCATGAATCGTGTGGGAACCTCCCTGGTCGTGAGGGTGCCCGTGCCTCCCTTGGTTTTCATCGTAGGGCCGACTCAAGGGCCCTCCTGTGGGGGGGAACTTTACCGTACCTTTTGTGATTTTCCAGAGCAACCCCATGAAGTGGTTGGGGCAAGTTTTATTACCCACGTGTGACAGAGGAGGAAATGGAGCCTGAGTGAGGCTGTGACTCGCTAGGGACACCGCTAATCAGGGACAGCCTCATTCCAAGCGCCCACATCTTCAGATGGCACATCTAGGGCTCCCTACACCCTATCGCCCCTCCACAGCTGCCATTTTGCTTATCAGGCAGGAAGAAGCGTTACTTGTGGCCTGGGCTCGCCGTGAGTCTGCAGGAGGATTTCCACAGCAGCGCTGTCTTCACGGCATGAGCAGAATTTCCTGTCGACAACTCCCTGCTCTTTCTTCATGTTGTCCTCCCTCTTAATGAAGAAGGAAATTATGTTAAGCCCAACAGGGAAGCCTTGTGACTCTTACCCACCAATCATAACCAAAATTACTTTAATTCACAATCAAGCTGTCAGTAATCCAAGCTTTGTGAAGAAGGGACCCAGCTGAGGCCAAATTATAATGATATGATGCCACAAACTGAGAGGAACCAACATCCGGGGCAAGTCTCCAATTTCCTCAGAGGCAAAAGGAAGGGTCTGGTATTATCTAAACACACCACGTGCCGGGCACTCTGCAGAGATCGATGTATATTTTGTCCTCTGTACACATTCGGGACGCAGCCCTCAATAAGGGCGGAAGGGTTTTGACGAGAACAGGAGAATTACCTCTCCTCTAAGGATCTTAGAAAAAGCACTTCTGCGTGGAGAGGCGGAAAGCCACATCAAATAACCTGTAAGATAATTTTTATTGAAAAAGTCTAAACAAACTGTCGCCGATCCACCGACCAACACATGGGTTGCCACTAAAAATCATTCTACGAACAGTGGCAACAGTGACAGAGGTTCTGGCAACTTCCTGAACCTCTAGTGACCGAGCCTCAGCACCAAACAAACTCAAGTTTAACAAGCACCACTGTCCCAGCTGTGACAATGAAAAACCATCCCAAGTCTGAGCCATATGAGAAGCTGAGACCGGTCACCCCCCGTTAGGAGGCATAGACTGGAGGGGAGGGAAACACGCCCCAAGCGTTACACTTTCAGTAGGGACACGTTTTCTGTTCTAAATGAGTTTCTCTCCTGTAAGAAAACACCGGAGTTTCGCACAGCCGAGTCATACACACGGCCTCACAAATTTGGGAGCAATCTCCATTGCCCAGAGCTGAGATTGAAGAGTGCCCACGAGCTCCGATATTTGGGGCTGTAATACTTGTGCTCGTTCATTCACTCACGAAGCTCAGGGGCCGCGTAGACGAACGCTCCAAGAATCAGGGGAAATCAGGGCGCTCTCCTAGGTCGGCGATCAGAAACACGAAGAGATGAGACGCTGAAGGGAGATGCGCAGCCCGGAACACTGATGTCTCTCGCCTGCTCTTACGTGCGGGCAATTCGTTCACAAAGTTTTGTCCAGTGGGCACCAGGCCTGAGCCTTGGTCCCTGGGCTTTGTTTGGTTGCATCATTGTCTCTTTAAATCAAGGGCTCACTCTGCCTGTATCTTCCATTTCCAGTTTTCTAGCCCAGTCGCAAACCAGGACCATAACAAACAGGCCAATAATGCTCTGAGATAAAGGAATGTCAGGAAAGTAAACAAATTTGCTGTCTCCTATCATGTTCCTTTCCTTAAGGAAAGAAAGTAAGAGGGGAAGACTGAGAACTAAACGCGGAAGAATTGCAACGACACTTATCTGGCCAGCTCCTGCCAAGGATCACTGGCTTTAGAAATGCTCCTCGGGCCTGAGTTCAGGACAGCTTGTACGCAGCCCCGATCCGGGCAAACCTGCCAGTGCACTTTTCAGCTGTTTTCCAGCTGCCGGAAAGGGACATGGAGTGAAATGCAAAACACTCAGTGGCCTTGGCCAGGTTGGAGAAGCAGAGAGAAAGACCAATATTGTTTCTTTCTCAAATGTGTGTTAAAAAAAGTCTTCCCCTCAGGCATAAACTGCTGGATTGCTCACAGAGCCTCGGATGCGGAACCTTCGGAGATGGTTCCAAATAGGTGAATAGGGACGAGGGGCACCAGGTTTGAGTTACTGAAGGCCACGCATCACAAGACCTCCAGCTGCTGGTAGACGCAGTTCAAGGTCAGCTTCATTTTACCAAATGCACTGCACTCACCAAAGCCTAAAGCATTCAGTGTGTAGATAGAGGCAGTGAGGCCCAGATACAGCTCGGTGTCCCTTCTAGTGTCAATCCCAGAGACAAGACAGGGCTCCACGACTCCTAGGCTGCCAAGACAGGCTAACTCTTGAGTGTCCTAACCCAGAAACAAATTGAGGGGAGAAATAGTCTATATAGGACTTCTTGATATTTGAGAGGTAAACTCTTCAAGATCCATTCCTAAGACCCATTTTTAGTCATTTGTTATTTGTTAAGGCAAGAATTTTAATCCTGCTCCCTGCCCAGATGTATATGAAAATGGGGATCCAGGTAGAGAATGAGACTCTCTCGCCTGGATGCAGCTTTACTAGTCTTCATGCCTCATCACCTGGTAAATGGACTTGGGAATGTGGCAGCCAGGGCCTCGTGGGTGTTGAAGAGCTGCTGGGTCAGATACTTGCATTGACTTTCATTCTGCTCCACTTAGGAGTTCACTGCTGCCCCACACCTGGGACTGGACTAGATGTTTTGCCACCTGGAAGGTAGGAAAGCCAGCAGGTATGTCTCTGCAGCACCTCCTACCGGCTAGCAGCCAATCAGAGCTCCTCGCCAGGTGTCCTCCTGTCACCAGTGGGCGGCAATGATGCTGCTGGTTCCATGGCAGCATTGTCCTTTGTCTAAGTTTCATCCTTCTGATGTCTCACAAGACTCATTTAAACTGAGGTATTTTATCCAATAAGACTGGCAACTGAACTCAAGAACTGTGTGTGTGTGTGTTTCTTTAATTCAATGTAGATCTCTAATGCCTTGAGAAAAAAAGATAATTTTTTGTAACACAAGTTGCACTTGGAAGTTTTACTGTATTTGGCCACATATAATAGGCGCCCACATTTTGTGCACACTATACACAGGATTATTATACCCGGTATTATGCCTGGTGTGTAATCATTATGCCCATGTATAATGCGCATCCTTAGTTTTCCCTCAAAAATTCAGGCAAAAAAGTACACATTATACACAGCAGAAAAAATGGTATTGATAAGTTTATGCCATCAATACACTTATTTCTGAGCCCTTGAGCCCCGAATACCTGGGAAACTTGGCCTCCCTTGGAAAATTCACCATAGTATGGCCTACGTGCTTGGAATTTGTCTTATAAGAAAATTCCTTCATTTGGTGGAATTATTTAAATGTGACTATAGTCACAATAGTGGGGGAAAGAAAGAACCACTTATAAATCCTCTTTGTGAGTGATACGTGTTTACTGCCTTTGAAAGAAGAGTGTCTCTTGCTGAGTTAAAAAATACTTTGCCAACAAAATATCTGTTGTTCCAAATTCTTTTGAGTTCAATATTCACCTCTACGTCTGTTTCCAATGCCTAAATGAAAAAACATTTTTAGATCATGGGCCAGTGAATGCTACAGCTTGAATGCTAAACTAGGAAGAAAGAAATTGTGTTATTAGAGAGGTACTGTGCCCAATTTTTAAAGTTCTTAACTAATATCTACACATGTTTAGAAGCAAGAAATGGACTTGCAATCTGATTCCAGAGCCCAGACGCATAACCATTCCACCTAGCACGTGCTTGTCCCAAGTCCAGGTGCTCTTTAAAAGTTAGTGCCTGTCCCTGTTTGTTCTCGCTCATCAAAGAAGACGGTTATTTCAGAATCGTTACCGACAACAATAAATAGTGATTGTGCGCACAGGTTCGCAGGACCTAGGAGAGACCGTGGGGATGCGGAGGTAAAAGGACAGGCCCGAGGGCCTGATAGTAAGAGGTGTCCCACTAGACAACCTGCGGTGCAAGGTGGCCTCAGCCAAGGGCACGTGCGAGGCGCAGGCAGAGACCCTCCCAGGTGGGCTGAGGCCTTCCCGAAGGCTTTCTGGAGGAAGTCGTGTGCCCTTGAAGAAGAGAGGACGGCGCTGACAAAGGACAGCGCGGCAGAGAGCACACGTGTCTGGGGCGGTGGTTTGACGGTTGCACAAAGGCGAGGACTGGAATGCACGCGGCGGGCTGAGCATTAAAGCGGACCAGGAAGCAGGATGAAGCGATTTGCAAAGGCCGGGCCTGGGAGGGGAAAGCAAAACGGCCAGCGAAGGCACAGCCCGCAGAAGCCCCAGAGCCAGCCTGTGCGCCACAAGCACACACCAGATGCTCCTTTATTAAACTGTCATCGACCTCCTGTCAGCATTGGTTCGGGAAATCCCAGTGGACTGCTTCATTTCTTTGGGTTGTTTTGTTCCTGGGGTTTTTACTGCCCACAGGCTTTACCTTTAGGCCCCTAAAATGTGAGCTCAGCGTGGTCAGCAGTAAGGAAAGACAAACAATAGAGGGACTTACAGGCTGGGGGGGCTGCTACTGAGGACAGACTAGAAACTCTGAAGCCTGAATCACACGATGAAGCGGCTACACAACTCCCAGAAACAAGTCAATAAAAGAAACAGTAACTGAATACCTTTCTTGACCACACGAGGCACCGATCCAATTCTGGCTCTATTTTAAGTTGATGTTTTTCCTGACAGTCTGCTTTTTTTAACTGGATACTTTATTCTGATGCTAAGAGAAATATCTGGTGGATTAGGCACCTCCCTTTTTTTTTTATTTTTTTTTTTTTTTTTTTTTTTTTTTGGTGTGAAAGTAGCTTACTTATACTCCCAGAGAGTTTTATAATCTACAGAACACTTGGCTGTGTCCTGTTTGATGCACACGACAGTCAGCCTCACAGGGTAGGTGACCTGTCAGGTTTGGGTCTCAACCCCCCAGACCTTTGGGGACTGTGGAAGGTCTTGGTCAAGACCCCACCTTTGTCTTCACGGCCTGCTGCTGAATATCCTGTCATGAGTGCATTTAAACTGTGAGAGCTTTGTGGGGTTTTTCCAAACCACTCTTTCTACCATGCCTACCCCAAGGAAGAAAATTTTACGCCTTGCTTTCTGTGACCACCGACTGCTCAGAGCTAATGTTGACCACTCTTAACATTGTCTTCTTTAGTGCTCCACGACACCTGCAGAACATAGGAACTGCTGTGCGGGTCTGACAGATGTGGAATCAGGCTTAGAGGGGTCAAGCATTGTGACCAAGCTCAAGTTAACTAGGAACTGGCAAAGCGGGAATTCCAAAGCCTGCAATGACTCTAGCCGGAAATCCACCCCCACCCCCCCCGGGGGGAAAACAGTGAAAGAGGGATTCCCAACACGTGATTTCTGGCTCCCTGCCTCCGCGTCACAGAGGACCCCTGTGAGAACTTCGGCTTCCAGTCCGGAATGTCTGAAGATGACACGCAGGCCCCAGTATCTCCATCTTTACAGTCTCTCTGGAAGACTGTGCCAGTACCAAGATCTGGGAAGCACCAGCAGGAGGCAAGGTCAGGGAATGGAACAGCTTGACCCAAAGAACCTGGGGGCAAACATATGGAAGCAGTGGGGAGAAATGTAGGTTAGGGCCAAGTGCTGGGCTCTCTGAATGAGGAGGAAAAAGGACTAGAGAGAGGCAGCCTTAAGGTTTTCACGCATGTTAGGGGACTACCTTTGGTTCAGGAGAAAGATCACTAAAATGGGAAGCAACTGACCTGTCAATCAACAAACTCAGCTGCCTCATATCACTTTCTCCGCAGAGGAAGGGGACTCGACCTGGAAAGCAGATCTGGGTCCTGTTCCCAGTTCTGCCTCCAAGTCACTCTGTGATTCTGGGCTAATCACTTGACATCTGGGACCTCATTTCAGTGTCAGTAAAATCAGGCCGTGGGGCCACATGATTGTTAATGTGTCATCTGACGCCCAGTTTGTGTTTCTGAGTTTCCCAGCTCTTCCTCTTTCAGCTGGAAAGTCTCTAACAATGGTTTTAGCTTTACTTTCTCCCCCAGCAAGAGTCAGTAGGAATGCTTTGAAAGGCTCAGAAGCCACAGAAATACTATAAAGAAAAGTAGCTTAAGCCCAGATCTAGGTGGGAAGAGCTGGGCCCCAGGAGAATGTGCGCCTTCGTGAATGGCTGCATGTGGCTGCAGTCACCACATCCGAGGGCAGCCGGTCTCTCTGGCAGCTGTCCCTGGGTAGGGAATTTCCAAAGTCCAGATGTAAATAATGCCCTGACTTTGATAAAGCCCTCGGTACCCGTTAAAATAGGTAGGCTGATGTGTGACACACTGTCACTTAGCATCCTTCTGGTTGACTGTAGGAAGCTGGAAAAGCTTTGCTTTGCACGTGGGGTCGAGCAGAGCACCAGGGCCTGTGGTCCTGCCAGCAGTCAGGTTTTGAACCAGGGGAGGCCTGATCTGATGAAGGTAGATCCTGGATTAAGTGGAAATACATAGCAAGCCAAAAAATGATAATTTTCTTTTCATGGAGAGGCCTGGAACCCATACATCCTCCCTGAAATGGAAGGGGAAATTTCCTTCCTAGACCCTCCTAGATCACTTTGGTCAGCACGTGTGAAAGGCATCCAGCCAATCTCCATCTCAAAGCTGCCGCGGAGGATTCACAACTCAGCATCAGGAGCACCCAGTACCCACCCAAGAGCTGACTCCTGGAATCTGGAGAACGACTTTACTCAGAGTAAAAAGTCAGTTCCTCCTACAGGAGTTTGCCAAGGCTTCATAACAAAGTACCACAAACTGGGCAGCTGAAAAAGCAGAAATTTATCCCCTCACAGTTCTGGAAGCTGAAGTCCGAGATCAAGATGTCGGCAGGGTTGGTTCCTTCTGAGGCTGTGAGGGAAGGAGCCATTGCCGGACTCTCTCCTTCACTTGTAGACGGCTGCCTCCTCTCTGTCTTCACATCATCTTCCCTCCACATGTGTTTCTGTGTCCAAATCTCCCACTCTGTTTATCATTTTCATAAGGACACCAGCCATATTGGATTAGGGCCCGTGTTAACAGCATCATTTTAACTTGGTTGCTTCTGTAAACACCCAGTCTCCAAATCAGATCAAGTTCTGAGCTCTGCAGGTTAGGGCTTCCACATGCCTTTTTCTTTGAGGAGGATACAAGTAAACCCATGACATCTGTCTTCTTTAAAATAGCTTCATGGTTCCAAAGGAATTTAATGTCTCTTCACAGGCATAGCACATGGGTGGGGGTTGGGAGTTGAGGGGAGGGATTAAATCAGAGAGAGTAGAATACACTCCAGAAAAATCCAGCTGGGAGAGGAGATCCTGTGTAACCCACTGAGGGGATGGGAAGGTGCTGGGTTCCCAGAGTGTGAGGTCACAAATGGTGGGACCAATGGGCTTTATCAGTGAGTGGCCCTAAAATGCTAGAAGGGTCAGCTGTCATGAGCAGGCTCTGCATGGGCATCCAAGGGACTGACCCCTCCACCACCTGGCACCACATGTGCATCCGAGGTCCCATCCCCCCCGCCACCGTGGGCCCCACACCACCCTCCTGGAGAGAAGAAAAGGTAGGAGTTGGAAGCTGAAAGACTGAGAATTTACCCAGAACCGGTGTTTTCCCAAAGGTGACTGCTTTGACATGAAGGAGACTTTCCAACCCAGAGTCTCAGATGCTTTAATTGGCAAAGTCGGAACACCAGAAAAGTGTTTTTCTTTTCTACCCGTCTGGTGAGGGGGCTGGAGCAAGGTTCAATTCATTACAGAAAATTGGAAATTACACTTTCCTTGCATCAACAATTAATAAGATAAAACTGTCAACCCCCATTCTTACTACAGAAGGAGACAGAGTTAGAGTAGCCACGTGAGGAAATGTTCTGGGTGAGCAGTGAAAATCCAACCCTTGAACAGAGGAGATGAAATAAAAAATGAGATGAACACGCCTGATTGCTGGATGAGTGTTTGGGGACTGGGAACATCTGCACAGATGTCAGACTGTATTTTGATGTACGTAAGATACCTTCACTATTGCCAAAACCTGCCCTACACAATGTCTCAATTATGTGGCCCAACAATACCGGCTGATCTTCCCCATCTCCTCCCTTCTCCCAAGCACTCTCCTGTGCAGCTCCAGGTCCACTGGGAGTGTCCATCTTAACCTCTCCCCTCGCCTCTGGATTTTAGCCATTCCCCTTTAATCTGTGTGTTCACTCTTCTAACAGCACAACCCTAAAGCACTCAAAAAACAACCACATATTGAAAGCTTTCTCCAAATGACAGTGCATCGTTCTGGAAGGGAGCTATCATGACACAGCTATCACAGGAGAGCTAAGCAGGCAACAGCTGTTGGTGAAGTGATAACATCAGGACCTGATGGTGGGGCTCATGCCAAATTTCAGCAGAGGGCCCCGGCAGCCGGAAGTGACTATGTATTTGCCTTGGCACTGGTGTCTTCGAGCCACACAGCACCATTTATGGAAACGTGAATGGAAGCCAGTGGACAAGTGAGCCAGGAGAGCAAGGAGGCAGCTACAGGTCTCTGCGTTGGGACTAAAGAGAGTGCCCAAGTGCCCTCACCTCCATGGGCACTCACCTTTGTGGGCACTCACCTCCAAGAACACTCACCTCCATGGGCACTCACTTCCCTAGGCACTCACCTCCATGGGCACTCACTTCCCTAGGCACTCACCTCCATGGGCACTCACTTCCAGGGCAGTGCAGCACAACAAACACCAACTTTCTACCTTCTTTATGCCTGGTATTTTTTCTCCCATTCTAACTGAATGCTGAAAAGAACCCTTCACTAGTTCTGTGTCTGTGCAGTTCCTTACAGCTTGTGTGTGTGGTCCTTCCCTATTTACAGATGTGGAACTCGTGACTGGCAGGTCCATAGTGCTTGCCTCTCACTCCCGCCTCCTCCTTTTCCGTTCAGATGAGGTTCTGCTGCTCGGCTCACTGTCAGGCTGGCAGGGTTCCTAGTGGCAATGACCATTAGGGTCTGCAGCAATGGAATCTTCCACTCTCTGCCAAAGCCCACCTGGGCTCTTTGTTGAACAGAGTTGGGACCTGAGGGGCAGGGTGGTACCTCTGTGGAGTCGGCACATGTGCTTCTGGGTGAATGTCTAATGCCCACCACCACTGCCTTCACCAGATGAAGACAGAGAAGAACGGAAGGAAGGAGTGGGGAGCGATGGGAACAACAGAGAGCTGGGGAACCAGAGGAGAGGAACACTGGAAGAACGGGCCTGAGGACAGTTTGCGGACTTCACACTTGTGTCCAGGGACAGCCTAGCCTCCGACATTGAATCTCAGTGTATATAAATGCTGTTGTATTCTTCTGTCTCCCCTCTAGCTCAGAGGAGCACCTCACAGGAGGAGAGTGGGACTTATCTGTCTCTGGATCTCCAAGGTCCGCACTGCAGTCAGTGTGTCCCCCACTGCCCTGGGCAGCAGACTCAGCGCATGGCCTGCATATGACTCATGTGCTGTCAGCATCCAACCAGCCAGTGCGGATGCTTCTGCTGCTACATGGCAGACATGGCCCCCCAAAACCTCCCTCCCCCACTACCTGTCATGAACTCCACCTTGACTGGACGTGAAAGGGCAGTCCTGCAGTGAGACGGGTCTTCTCAGGGTTTGCACGTGCAGAAGCCTCTCTCTGAGCCGCTCTCCCAGAACCTCTTTTCAGAGAAACATGGAGACAAAAGCCCCTCTTTCTTTTCTAGAGGGGTCTCTTTCTATAACTTGCATCTCCTGTTAATTAACAAGGGGGCTATTAGGTCCTACAAATGTGAAGATTGGGCAGGCTACTTTAGGGTTACAGAGAATAAATAAAACTTGTTAGGAAGGAGCAGGGTCAGGCCATGGCAGGGAGCAGGTTCCTGCAGAAAAGTGACTCCTGCCTCCCTGTGAGAGAACCCTGGGCCCCCACCCCCAAACGGGCCTCAGAGCACCCAGGGCCACTTCCTGCTATGGGCTGAGCTCCACCCACATCAGGCACACAAGGAAGGACACCATGACCCAGGGGCGCAGGTGCAGCCATGTGGGAGCCCTCTGGCTCTCAGCAGTCCTGGGCCACCGTGATGGGCTCCGTCACTGAGACCACACAGGCTGAGGGACCCTGGCCTTCTCATCTGCAATAAAAGGACAGGTTGAATCCATCATTCCAGAGCCTTCCAACACTGGAGTCCTAAGACTGTAACGCTGAAGGAATAGATTTGTCATCGTCAATCAGCTCTCTTCCATTCCAGGGCCTCAGAGTCACTTCAGCAGCAGCAGCAGCAGCAGGGGCATCATCTCTTCTCTCTTCCTTCTCTCCTCTCTTCTCTTCTCCTGCCCCTCTCCTCCCCCTCTCTCTCCTTTTGGGTCCACCCTTCCTTCAGTACCCAGCAGAGGACTGAGTTCCCCTGAAACTCTCACAGCTCTTTCCGCCTCTGCCCCTCCCTTGTCACTTAGCAGCAAGCCTGTCAGCCTATTGTTGATGAATGACCCTTCAGCACCTTGCTACTCAAATCGTGGTTCCCAGACCAGTAGCCGCAGCATAACCCGAAGTTTATTAGAAATACAGGCTCTTCCTCAGACCTACCGAATCAGAATCTGCATTCCAACAAGACTCCCAGGTGGTTGTTACACACTAAGTAAAGTTTGAGAAGCATTGACTTATTAGACTTGTGGTCAAACTGTGTATAAACAGGACCATCTTGGAGTTTTAGCAGCTCATGACACCCAGGCCCCACCTCTCCAAATTCCGATTTAATCGGTATGGGATATGACGTAGGCTCTGAGGATTTCAGAGCTCCTCAGATGATTCTAATGGAAGAAGCACACCGTGAAGGCCACTGCTGTAGCATCTCTCCAAGTGGATCTTCATTCATTCAGTATCTAGTTATTGAGCACAATAACAGAGAGCTCTCTTTAGGTTACAATTGATTTTAAACCCCTGTTCAGTGCTGATAATCCCAGTGAGTCCCAAGTGTATATCTTATCCCCCACAGAGCTGGCAGGTCTAGCAAAGGAGGCAGCAGGCACAGGCCCAGCCTGGAACCCTCCTAGAGGGCAGAGCAAGGGCCTGTCATTTCATATCTGGACAGGAACAAATGAACGTCAGAGACAAATCAGGCAGGTGACTGTCCTGAAGTCTCATTGCTGTTCCTGGTTAAGGATCTGTAACTCCTCACAGGAGTCTATGAGCTCTTCTCCTTTTGGAGCACAGCCCAGTGGGTGAAGCTGTTGGACAAACACCCTAATACCAGCAGGCTCTAATCACACGAGCACAGTCCCACCTGGACTGTGTCCAAGAATGACAACACCCACTGGCAAGAGGCAGGGGTAGCCAGCCACCATCTATGGAGGAACAAGTCTGGGGCAGCTAGCCAAAAGACTCTACAGACATCACAGAAAAGTCCAGAAGGAGGACAAAAAGCCCTAGATCCAGGCTTTCTGAACATGAGACATTACTGTGCCAAAGGATTCCCCTCATTTCTCAGGGAATGGGCTGCCTGACTAGGCCTTCCCAGATCATTGGACCTTAGTAGGAAAACTGGCTTACACTGTCATCTGAATTGCTTAACTTATTTACAGAGTGAATTTGACAGCCCCAAAATGGATATCATAAGGCGATGGTCAAATATATCTATAGTAATCTTTTTAAAAATACAGTTATCTGCCAGGTTCGCAGGTAAAAGAAGAGAGGCAGTGTCTCAACGCAGCTGTATGACCTTGGATAGGTCACCTCCCTAATCTGGGCCACAGTTCCCCCATATGTAAGCTAAAAGGACTCAGTTGGATGGTTTCTAACTTCCTATTTACACATCCTAAGGCCTCTCTAAAAGCTGAGGCTTTATTTCAAAGTCTTGCAGTAACTGCTACAATCCCAAAGTTTGATGACATGGTTCCTCACTGTTGGAGCTTGAACCATATTGCCATCAACTAGAAATGTGTAGAAAGTCCCCGAGAGGCTGTACAAGGAGCTAATACAGGCAGGATGGGGTGCTGACCAGAGGTTTTCTTGTCTTGCTCCATTTTATCACAGCAAAGATGAGCAAAATCTTGGAGCCCACTCTGTCAGGCTGTTACCTCTACCTCTCCACCAAAAGCACCCTTTCCCGGGTCACTGATAACTTCGCATTGTTAAAGCCAAGGGCACAACATATCTTCCTCTTACTATACCTGTCAGCTTCATTCTTCACTCATCCCTGAAATCCTTTCTCCCTGTGGCTACCAGGACACACACATATGGGCGCACACACATACGCCTGATTTTCCTCCTTCCTCTCTCGCTGCTCCTCCTGGTCTCCTTCGCTGGCTCCTCCCTCCCCTGTGACCTAATGTTACCATGCCCCTGGTCTTTTGAGCTTTCCTCTTTCCTACCTCTATCTACTCCCCTGGTGATCACATCAGTCTTTGTGACTCTAACACCACTAATGATTCCCAATATTACATTCCCAGCCTGACCTCTCCCTGCTACCGGATGCCAAGGAAGCCCACATGGTTAGAAACCCTCTAGATGAAAGGACTTGCTTTCCTAAGGCAGTAGGGATAGAAACCACCTTGAGGCTAGTTGAGTCTTTAAGGCATTCTTTGCTGAATAAGATGGATACTTCCTGCCCACTTAATAGGCAGCATATTTCTCAAAAGTCATGGAAACTTAAAGGAACAAGGCAATGCTCTACAGATAGATGCTCATGTCTCAGGCACATTTAATCACCAGTTCATTCTGGGCTCACGAGAATGTGCCCATGAGCCTCAGGAAATCATTCTTGTGGGAGGAGACCTTGCCCTGGGGTACCTCTGACTCAGCACCATGAGGAATAGGACACCTACCAACTGCGTTTGCCAAATGAGTGAATGAATGAGACAAAGAAGGCATAGTTCTGTGCTGGTAAATTAGCCCAAAAGCCCACTAAGAGGCAATGGTAGATATTCAGCAACTGAATTTTGCGTACCAACTGTATGTAAGAATCATATAGGTTCTGCAGGGGATGCAAATCTAAGGTCACATCTTTCCCAGCCAACTTGTCACCGAGGCTCTAAAATCTGTGCCCACAAGCCTAAGTGTTCCAGGATGAACAGGCCAGGCAGTCACGCTCTGAGGTGTCAAATCTAACCCTTGTGCCCCATACCCTCTCAGTCCTCTGAGCTCCTTCACCACCTCACAGGCCTGTTCATCCCTACTTGTCTGAACACATACAATTTTTTTCTTTTTAATTTGCGGCCTTTGAAACATAAGTACGTGAGTGAGCACAGAGCAAAGAGTTTAGTCTGGGCTGTTTCTCTGATGTCCCATTTGAGAAAGAGTTTCTAGCTCTTCCCTTTTTCGCAGGACTGAAGAAAGACAGGAACAGACCTGAAGGAGGGGCCACACTCTCAAGAACATTAACCACGGATTTGATACCACCTCAATAAAGCCCCAAAACTATCTCCTTTGGGTGGGTCCCTGAAACATGGAATTCAGTCAACAGGATTTCAATCAACAGCCTCCTAATGCTCTCTCGCCTGCCAAGCCACATTGCACAGAAAGGTGAAGAACAACCCATGCTTTGAGACACAAGTTCCCTCTAGTCGGTGATGAGCGATGTCTGCCCACACAGTCTGCAGTGTTATCAGCAGGAACTAACAGAGGGATCCGTTGTCCCTTCTCCAGGCAGGCATCCCACGGGAGCTTCCCACCTCTGACCCAGAGGCGGAGCCAGGCCTCAAGAGAAGCCCCAGGAGAGGCCAGGCCTCCCTCACCTCCTGCTTCCTGTGTTAAGGCCCAAATCAGAATGAAAGATTGTAAAGGCTCTTTCATAATGGGATTGGCAAAGCTTGTCTTTATTTTTTTATAATCTCTACATTTCATTGTCCTTTTAAAATCACAAAACTGAGTAGAAAAAACGTCAGGAGTTACTGTGTCATCTGCTGTCTTGTCTGGCAACCAGGCTGCCGCATCTCCAGTTTGCCCCACTCCTCTATGTTTCCCAGTTAGGACGAAGCTGCAGAAACCTCCCTGTTTTCAATTGCCCTGTTGTATGTCGTGTGGTTACAGCCCATCTTGTGTGGAAAGGAAACAATAGCTAATGCATTCCGACTCTAGTATGGCACTTGGTCCCCCTGAAAGCAGCTGACAGACATTCCAGCACGAGGTGGGTCCCTCCAAAGAGTGACTGAGGGTGGTGTGGGAACAGAGACAAGAGAGCAAACTAAAGAGGCATCCCGCAGGTTGGGGATCGCAGCTTACAGGTGGGGAGCAGAGATGTCTGACATACCACAAGGGCCTTCCAAGGCCAGGCGCTGAGGAGCTGAGGGACAGGATAAACCAGGGCAAAGACTTCAGGCCATACCAAAGCAGCAGCGTCAAACTTACCTGTGGTTAGTCAAACACTTAGTACGCATAAAAAAACCAACTGGAGGCTTGCTAAAATGCAGATTCCTGGGCTCACCCCAGACTCTGATTCAGCATGCCTGGGGCGGGGGGATCAACCAGGAGTCTGCATTTTGGCAGTGTCTCACTTGGTTCTAATATAGGTGGTCACTGGCTTACCATTTGAGAAACACTGATGAAGAATGAGTTTGGTCAGACTAAACACACTGGCCAAAGTAATTTGTGAAGAAAGTATGTGCTTGCATGAAGTCCTGAGGACAACTCTAAGGTCGCAGCCTGGAGGAGTAGACACTAACGCATTCATGGCTTGAGGGTTAGGTCTGGAGGCCCAAAGAAAGCACAGATCCAAAGGCCCAAAGCAATCTTTGCCGTGAACGGGCCTCAGAGGAGCGTCTGGAAGCCAGTGGTACGGCAGAAGGCACACAGCAGGTAAACCCCAGATGCGCAGTTCAAATCACATGTAAGAAAACGAGGTTGGTACCTAAGCAAGTGGCCTGGCCCTTCCAAATCCAGAATTAATGCATAGGATTCACAATACTAAAATAAATTACTGATCATCTGAGCCATGGGAGAGAATCCATGTGGATGCCCAAGTACAAATATATCTAGAGTTCCTCTCGTAAGAATACAGTCCCAGGATGTCCATCTGCCCTAACTCACCATCTCAGAGTAATCAAGCAAAGGGGCTGGAAAAGACTCGGCAAGCCCTGTATCTCCCTAATCATACCTCTGCTCAGTTTCCACAAGAGTGAGCATCTCTGGCCAGCCACTGGTCACTGGCCACAGTCCAACCCTTGGCAGTTGAGGGATCTGTAGCCTAGATTACCTAGATTACAGCTTCATTAGAGACAGTGAAGTAGTTAGGCAAGTTAGGTGAAAATTATCTACTTTATCCACTCTGTAAACCATAGGAAAGCCATTCTTCACTTCCCCCATGAATCCCTCACTGATCAGGATTTGCAGAGTGTTGGCTTGGGGTCCCCTGCTGTTCCCTTCACTTTTCATCATGAGCCAGCCAGAGCGGTTCCCTCCTCCCCGGCTGTCAGTGAACATGTGGGGAGGAGGCTCCCAGGCCTCTGGGTCTGCTCCCTTCTTGTGAGGAGGAGAGGTCCCTGCAGACATTTTTCCTCAGGGCTAGTCCAGGGTTTGGCCCAGTCCCGCTGCATTCCAGATTCCTAAGGCTCAGCTGAAAACCTTATGAGAACAGAAAGCCCTCTAAGCATAAAAGAACCAACATCTTCCTTCCAGAGTGTTGTCTTTCCTGGTAAATTATTCTCTGATAGTTCGTCTTTTGTGAGTAGGGCAATGTGTTGCTTCTCCCAGAAAAATAGTAACTCCAAGTGGGCTGGGTAAAAAGACTTGTGGAGCCAGTCTTCCGAGTCCCAAAACTTTTGTCTCTCATAAACCATTTGAGGAAACCAAGTATCCCCTTTTCTAGAGAGAAAGTGTCTGCCATTTTGGCAAACCAGGTGTGATGTGATCTCAGAGAGAGGAGAAGGTTGCCTTGTCTCTAGTTAAAGGCCACAAGGCCACACGTGGAGTGACAGGAAAAAAGACTCTGTCATCGAGCTGAATGGCCACCCCGATATCCCAGAGAGTGAACTTTAACTTTCTCAACAGAAAGGCAACCGCAAGAAGTTTGGCAGCCCACAGAAAAGTTTCTTCATGAATGCGTGACCTTTACAGCATTTCATCTTCAAACAGAATTAACACAGGGCCTAAAAGATGGGTGTCTTTTCCTGTTTTGTTTTAGTAGCAGACTCAGAACACAGGGTACAGTTTTGCTTCTGTCTTTAGCGCTGTCCTGGCCTTGCCCTCCAAGGCCTGCAGCCAGCTGAAAATCCTTGGCCAGACAGAAACATTCCCTCGTCCCAGGAATGCCCAGGAACCAACAGACCTAGGTGGTTCCTAAGCTTATTTCCTGAGTTCAGATTGTGGAGTGGAATCCCAGCTTGGCCCCGTTATAGAGACTGGAAGGTAGGAAAGGTGAGAAAGTCTCTAAAATGTGTCCAAGGTTTCTATTTACTGGATAGACAACAAACCAATAACTGTTCAGAGGAGCTAGCCCGCTGGCAGTGATTTTCCAAGAATTTCAAAATAAATATGCATGGCCTAAGGGAAGGAGGTACAGGAAAGGAGTAAGAAGGGAGCAAAGTAAAAAATGATTTATTGCTGCCCTTGGCAATTTAAGGTTGGAGTGGACAGCACAGCTAAAATGCATCTTGCCACTGCCGCAGAGAAATTATCCAAAGGTGGTGTTGAAATCAGAGGATGGCAATTTCACTTGAGAAGCCAACTCTAGGCAAAGGGCACTGGTGCTGAGACATTGCCCCAGCCACCTGCCAGGTTACATCCTGTGTTTGTTTTCACCAGAACTCTGTGTGCACGTGTGTGTGTGCGTGTGTGTGTGTGTGTGTGTGTGTGTGTGACAGAGAGAGAGAGAGAGAGAGGTCATCCTAACAGAGAAGCTAAGGGCCAAGGAAGGCCTCTGTTCTCTCTGATTTATATTTAGGGGAGCCATTATCTGCAGTCCATGGAAAAACAGGAAGTCAAACTTTTGAGAAAGCAGAATAGGACAATGATGAATGAAAGAATGAGGCATAGACGTAGAGGGCAAAAAGAAACTTTTGCTTTCTTGGAGATACACATTGACCTGAGTCTCATTCCTGTGAAAGGTTAAGGCGCCTTCCTTACTTGAAGACAATGCAGGAGTCTCAGCCTGTCGAAATAACATGGTCTCTCTTTCTGGCCACCAGAGGGTCAAGTTGCCACCAAATCTGGCCAGGAAAGCTCTAGGTCTGCAATGAGAAGAAAGAGACCATATCCCAAAGGGACTACAGGTCCCAGACAACAAACAGGTACCAGCAGGGGTGGGCAAACCCTAAATGGGGCTGGATAACTCAGAGGGCTGCATCCAGAGGGTGCAATATGAGCTTGAATAAGGGCGAGATCACTGCTATGAAAGCACTATCTTTGCTGCAGGGTCAATCGACCCTGGCAAGCACCCAGGCAGAGAAAGTCAGCATGCTACTCACATGGCTGTTGGAAACGAGGAAAAAAGCAATGGCCCACAATAAGAAATATAGAAAAGCCAGATTACCACGCTACATTATGGAAAAAGAAAGCAGAAGGCTCAAGGAGGTTGGCCTGAGGTGGGGCCTATGATGGAAGCTGGAAAACCTACCAGTAGATGACAATCTGCAGGAGGCCAGCAGGGCACCATGGTCACCAGAGTGAGCAATGCACCAGTGACAGCAGCAGCAACATCAAGAAGCTCGGTGGTGACTCTCCTCCGTAGGCCGGGCTGACCAGAGCAGATGCTGCTACGGAACGGGGCTCCCTGAGAGCAGTGTGGATGAGAGAGAATAACAAACATAACACAGGCCAAATGGCAGCACTTGGTTGTCAGAAACAAGATGAGTGCAATGATCGTATTGAGCAGCAAAACCGCAATGGCAGCCAGGGTGCCTGACACTCAGGGAGCTCTGGACCACAGCCTCCCGAAGGGCAAGAGAGACGAGCAGTCAACAAGAATATTTCTCAGTCTGAAGAGTCAAAGGAAACCAAGACTGGATAATCAGGAGGCGAAGGGCACCCACCCAATAAAAGTTGTGATCTCTTGCCCAGTTTCCAGAATAAACTACATTTTAGATCTTCCACCTTTTGACTGAGTGAAAAGCCAAATAGTCAAAAGAAAAGACCTTGCAATTTCACAATAAGCGTGTAAGGTAATGATTGCCTGAGTCTTCTCTAAAGGGCCCTGTGGCCACTTACTCGAGTAATCTTTATAAACTGAGGAAAGGGGGATGTTCCAACACTCAAAAACTGATACAAACAGAGTCCAAGATGGCGTAGAGATCTGGGGAAATGAAGCCACATCATGCCTCCCTTGCTACAGTGAGGACATATGGGGCCAGATAATAGAGTCAGGTGTGAGAAGAGCCAATCACAAGTAAGTTGAATGACCTGGTGACCCAAATCCCACATCGGTCACCTCTGCTGTGCCAACTACAGTTCAGCTGATGGAGGAGGGAAAAAGCCAAGTTTGATTCACAGATGGGTCTGCTTAATGTCTGGATGCAAACCAGAAAGGGACTTCAGAGTTCTCAGTCCCACTCAGGAGTGACCTTGAGAGACAGCAGTGAGGGGACATCCTCTCAATGAACATCAGGTGACGCACCTGGTCACCCACTTTCTGAAATCCATGCAGACTTATGGACAGTGGTAAACAAACTGGCTCATTGATTAGGGGCCTGGAAGGAGAGAGATTAAGAGAGGAGAAACAGGAAATTCTGTGAAAGAAGAATACAGGAGTGTGCATGAAGTGTGAAGACCTTTGTATCCACATAAATGTCCACCAAAGAGCACTCACCATGGAAGAGGCACGTCATGGTCAAGTGAACAGAATGATTTGGCCGGGTGATGTCAGGCAGACTCCCTCGTTAGCCACCCCAGTGCTGGTACGATGGGCATATGAACAGAGTAACCACAGCAGCAGGGCTCTGCACGAATCCGGCATATAAAAAAGCTGACCTATCTACTGCTGCTGCTGAATGTTCAGACTACCAGGAACAGGGGTTATTGCCACGCCCCCGACACAGCATTCTTCAAAGAGACCACCAGTGAGTCTGTGGTGCACTAATTACACTGAAGCCTTTTCTCCATGGAAGGGTCGGCAATCCATCTTGAATGGACCAACACATACCCGGGGTATGGCTTTCCCTTTCCTGCCCACAGAGCCTCATCCAGCATCGCTATGTGAGGGCTCACCTCGTGTGTAATTCACTAAGACGGTATCCCACATGACATCACATCATTCCAAGGAATTCACTTTAAGTGAAGGAGGAACAATCATGAGCACATGACCATGGGATCCACTGGGCTTGTCACACACTGTCCCACCCAGAAGCTTTTGACTTTACAGGGTGAAGGAACAACTTTTTCGAAGGTGCTGCTGAAGCACCACATTAGAGATGACCCCTAGCAATGGGGCATCGCCCTCCAGGATGCAGTGAACACTCTTAAGCAGCATTACATGGCGCTCTATCCTCTCTACATAGAACACATGGTTCAGGATAGAAGTAGGGGTGTTCTCCTTAGCACCCCACCCAATGACCTCCCCAGGGAATCCATGCCTCCCATCTCTGGGCTCTGTAGTTCTAAGGATTCTATTACCAGAACAGAAATACTTTCACCAGGAGTACTGAAAAAAATCCCATTAAACTTAAAGCTGTAGCTGCTACCCAGGCACTTTGGACTTCTTGTGCCAAGAGATCAACAGGCAAGGAAAGGCTTCACTATCCCTTCAGGGGCAGTTGACCCTGGCCATCAGAAGAAGGTTGGGCTGCCATAACAATGGGGACAGAGAAGACTATGTCGAACACTCAGAAGGTCCTCTGGGTGTAAGGTAAATGGGTAAGAGTAGTAGTCATGGACTGAAAAGAGTGTGATAACCAAGAGCTCAGATCCTCCAATGATGAGAATCTGGGTCACCCACCAGGCAAGAAGCCCCCTGGGCCAGAACTGCCAGCCAAGGGAAGGGGAATCTATAACAGGTTGTAGTGGAAGGAATTGACGAGTGTCAGGTGTCCCTGAGAACATCTGCACCAGTGAGAGCTACAGTTTGTCACATGAAACTTCTTCTTGCACATTTTCCTAGGAAAAAAGGCCGATCAGAATTCTAGAGGATCTGTTCCCAGACAGGGTAAACTTTTATAACAAAGAAGTGGGCCCTAGAGGTACAAGGGGTGCCTCCAGTGGATGCTGTGGTACACCACCAGATTACCCCTACCTGCTGGGGACTCACTCCCCCAATTTCCAGGACTATTAGCTGCTGGCAGCTAGCAGTGGAGTTCTTCCCCAGGAATTGCCCTTGGCCAAGGGAGATGCTCCCCCTGAGGTCATGCCTGCTTACTGAAAACATCTGCAGCCAGCGGGCGGTCAGTGTAAAGGCACAAAGGCTCAGTGACTTTGCCTCAGTTTGGCAAAGGGGGAGTAAGTCCCCAGCAGGTAGGGGGTAATCTGGTGGTGTACCACAGCATCCACTGGAGGCACCCCTTGTACCTCTAGGGCCCACTTCTTTGTTATAAAAATTTACCCTGTCTGGGAACAGATCCTCTAGAATTCTGATCGGCCTTTTTTCCTAGGAAAATGTGCAAGAAGAAGTTTCATGTGACAAACTGTAGCTCTCATTGGTGCAGCTGTTCTCAGGGACACCTGACTCTCATCGCGTCTAAAGGGATCTCCAAACTCCAGCGCTCCCCAGGACCAGCGGAGGCCCTTGTTGTAATACATCATAGACCCTCTTCTCTGCCCGATCTTTCCCTCCCTTTCTCATGGGGGTCAGGGCACTCCCTAGTAAACTTCCTACACACAAATCTCTGCCTCAGAGTCTGTTTCTCTGGACCATAATCGGAAGCACTGTATACACATAAAATATCCTAAAAAACATTCATACACATTGACTTCACATCTAAGATAGTCTAAGAAAATAATGAGATGGAATCAGATTTTTTAGTTTACTGTTGTGACATTATAGTTATAATAAATAAAAAATCTAAATGTTCAACAAGAGAGGGGTAAGCAAAATAATAGTATAGAATTCTTTAAAGCCATTACAATTCAGTGTTTGAAGAATATACAGTAGCATAAGAAAGTGTTTACAATATAACTTGAGAGAAAATAGCAGCATGCCAAACTATAAGTGGTTTACAAACATATTCTTAGAGTTCTGTCACGTGTAAGAGGAATTAGATGGCCCAATGGGACATATGAGAGGAAAGTCCAAGAAAACAGTCAAATTTTGTTTGAGTAAAATTTTATCTCAGAGCCAGACAGGTTTTTAGATAAAATAAATGATAGTTCCTCAGCACTGGCTATTGCAAGAATAGCATAAATGACCACTTAGCAAGCTTGATGTGGAGTGGAATTTAGCATTAATTTAAATATTTCAGGCGCCTTTCCGCCCTCTGGGACTCCAGGCCGCAGTGGACGGTCTCTCAGAGAAGTGTGGTTCAGTCTAGCCTGCTCTGCTCTCCCTTGGTTTGCTTTGCTTTGGCTGGTTTTTCTTAGTTAACAACTTAACTCTTGAAGAATTCTGATTTCTTTGGTTTCCTTGAACAATGAAAAAGGAAATTGCTTGATCATGATCGTTCTCACCTCAAAACTCTGCAATCCTCGGACCTTTATCACAACCATGAAAGGAAAACAATTCAAGTTTGGGACAAGCTCACTTGGGGCGGCACCACCCAGAGCAGGAAAGGGCAATGAAAAGGAGTAGCCCAGCCCTGATACTAAGAAAGGCGGGGGAGGGGTGCTCTTTCGGGCTGAGATCTGTCTCTGGATAAACGAACAGCGATGACGAGTTATACTGCATTTTAACTCGTCCCCCGTGTGTTTTCTCGCCCTCTCAGCCCGGCCCAACCGCACCAAAACCGTTCAGAGGATCTGACCCCGCTCCGTCGCCAAGCCTCTGACATTTTCAAGGTCTAAATAAAAATCAAACACTCTCCATTTCCCAGTTCCTTACCCCCACCCCTGAACAGCTCAAACACCTAGAATGGAGCATGAGAAGATATTTTAAGGAGTGAAATTTAAGGCAGACACGATCCACAGCCATTCTCCACATTCCTGAGACGGCGGTCTGTGCCATGGAAGGGGATGACCGGCACTTACATTCCACGGAGAGGTGGGCCCTGCCTCCAGGGAGGACTGTCAGCCCCTGTTCGTCCCTGCCCTGCCCTTTTCACCCCAGGATGTCCTAGCCTGGCCATGGGTGAGGGGTCCCCTCGAAGCCAATGGGGCCCCCGATCTGTGTTCTCACTAAGTCGCCAAGGTGTGCCAACAGCCTTTTCTTTCCCCTTCCCCTCATTTTTTATAACATGAGTACAATGGAAGACTACATCAAGGGGAACTGGGTGCAGGACTGAAAGAGACAAAGGGACCCTAACAGGACTGCATGGTGAAACAAGAAAACTGAACACTGGGGCTAGTCCAGGGCCTCTCCGTTCTGACTATAGAACTGGAGACATGGCTTTGGTGCAGAAACGTCAATTGGAAAAACAAGTCCTTGTGGAACTGAACACTTGTGTTTGTTCAACAAATATTTTTCAGACACGGGCTCTCCATCAGGCGCTGCACTAGATGCTGGAGATATTGGACCTGAACCCTGCCCTCACAGAAGTCATGTTCCGGCAGCTCCGAGATTTCTCGGAAGGTTGTCCCGTGACACCCGGTAGGCTGTGCGCTCGTCATCCCAGGAATGCTGAGAAAGGGAAAGACTGGCCAGAAACATCCTGAGAAAAGAATCACCTGGGACAACTCAAGAAAATCTGCTGAGCTGCACCTGTTTCCCTGCCCTCCTCTGCCAAGCAGGAAGACGAGACTGAATTGGAGAGAGCAGAGGTTAAGAACTCCAGAGAAGCACCGAGAGCTCAGTCTGAGCAGCGGCCCTGGGCAACACTGCAAAGCGGGCGAAGCTGGTCTCGCAACTGTCCCGACTTTGGCCTCATTACCAACCTCCCAGACACCACAGGCACTGAAGCTGCCTCAAATCTGCGCCAAACCCTCTAATAAGCCCAGACATGCCATCAGACTAGTGTCTGATTAAAAATGCAAATGAGGTTTAACCTCCAGGATGCCTCAACAGCCCCTAGCCAATCCTCTGCTGAGAAAGGCAGCAGAGGTGCCATGGAAAAGCATGGGTTTGGGGCCAGACAGACCTGTTTCTCCACCGAGTCCCACCACTTACTACTTCGTGACTGCAGGCAAGTTGCTTCACCTCTTTTAAGCCTCCGTGTTCTTAGCTGTTAAATGTAGATTATAATGCTGCCCAAGTACATTTTGGGAAAGATTAAAATACAAACAAGCTCTTTATTTCTTATGCCATCTTTCCTTACCTTGTAAGGGGGAACCTACGAAGTTCAGCAAAGACACGTTGTCAGAAACCCCATGCTGAATAGGGAGCGCCTCCTGTGTTTGCTGTTGTTGGGTGCCTTGGCCGAGAGGTGGGCGAGGGGTCCTGGTGCCAACTGCCAAAACGCAGCAGATCACCGTAGCAGGAGCCAGGCCTCTGGGCAAAATGTCGGGGGAAAGCCACAGGACCACAATCCCCCTTAGAAAGAGATGGAAAAGCGCCTTCTTAACTGCTTCAAAATGCTCTGGGCACTAAATAACCTGTCCTAGAAACAACGAGGAAAGAAAGGCTTTATGTGGGTGACCTCCCTGGGATCAGCAACCTCTCGCCGGCACTACCTGAGAGCTGGCCTACACCACTGCTTCCTGTATGAAGGAGAGGCCCTGACCTACATCCAGCCTTGACTCCTGCTGCTCTGTCAGGCAACCCCAATTGGTTCCAACTCAGCTTGGTCCTCTCTCCACTGCAACAAGCACCTGCATTCTTGCCTCTTCCTCCTCTTCCCACCACCTAGAAAGCCCTCCTTTCCTGTTTGCCCTTCAACCTTCTGCACACACCCACACTCCACCTCGAACAGATATAGTCAGGGAGAGATAATAGAAGTCAGCACCCAGGGTCTGTGTTCCGAGCCCAGGGGTCGGTTGGACCATTCTAGTGGTAGCCTGGGACTCACTTTGGAATGTGGCTCTCAACCAGGTTGCCTTTAGAGTCAATTCGGAAGCTTCTCAAAACATACAGAGCCCAGAGCCTACCCCAAACATACTAAATCAGGACCCCTTACGATCAGGGAGTGCCTGGGCACCTGTATTTTTAAAGGCCCTATCCAGATTTTAAGGTGCAGCCCTCACTAAAAAATACTGCTCTCAGATAAGGATTTTCCTACATAACAGAAATTGGATACCATGGTATTACTCCAGCAATTCCACAAATAGAACTAATGGAAAAATCACACAAAAAGCAGTAGTTAGACAACCTGAGCATTTACAAATCAAAGGGGCCAGATAATAAGTAGTTTGGGATGTTCAAAGACCTGGGTAAGAAACCCGTGAAAGGTTTCATTATTTCTCAGAATTTATTGGCCAGTGGAGGGTGGAAGGGAGTGGAAACTAAAATGTCTGGACATTCGTCTTGAACTTAACCAGCTCCTATAGGCCTGTAATTAACAAAGCAAGGACAGTCATGGGTAAAAAAATGTGATTTGTAAATATATGTAGTGGAATTCTCAAGAACTAAGCAAAAACATTGCTTAAGGACAAAGAATACAACCCACCGTGGCATCTTGGGTTTTGTTTCGGAAAAAGGGCAACCATAAGATAGGAGAGAAGAAACACGGCAGATGCTGCATTTTTGGACTCGAGTTGCAGCATTTGGGACAGAAACTCATAAAATTTTAATTGCTAAAATGGTTCCAATTGGCAGGGAGAGCAAGCCACGTGGGTTGAATACTAACAACAGATCACAAAGGAAAGGAAAGGGGCTTGGGCAAGTAAGTCCTCAGCAAGAAGAGGTGGTAAGCACAGTGCCCTGGGTTGGTGCTTGCTCACTTCAGATTTCATTTCGCATTCTAACTAGCAAAGTGGAAGAGAGAACAAAAGACACCCCACCCAAAGAAATCTAAAGAAGGCTCGCAAGGGGGCATGTTGGCAAAGCCCAGGGAGCAGAGCAGAGGGAGATGGATGAGCCCCGAGGGTTTAACCTGTGGACCCACGGAAAGCTGAGAGTACTCATAAGAAGGCAAACTAGCTCATAAGAGCGACATCAATCACAAACCCGTATATTGCAGAAACAAAAACACCCAGACCACAGAAATGTCTAAACTAACAGGTAAGAGTGGACAACACCCTGCTGGGGTCGGGCTGTGCAGGACCCAGCAAGCCTGCCCCATCCCTCCCGGCCCGTCCAGCCTTCAGGTCGGAATCAGCCTGAGAATGCTCGGTACATGGATTACCAGCTGTAGATCATTCCTCTGCAGAAAAAGAAAATGTCACAAGAAATTTCTGTTAGCCAAGTAACTCACTTCAAGATCTTTCCCCAACCACGGCCATGCCTTGATCAGCATGAGCAAATAGCCAAACGCTAAAAAGCCTCCGCACTTCTACAGCAGCCGGATCTGAGAAGACAGAAAAGGGCGTCTGGGCTGGCGGGGCGTGGGGAGAAAGGACTTTCCAATAGCCGCCATGGGCCGAGTGCCTGCTGTGGGTCCAGCCCCGTGGTAGAGCCGGAGCTCCCATCGTTGCATTTAACTGCGATGGCTGACTTGTGAGGCGTCTGTTAATGCGGAGGACCCGTGTGAGAACACACATCTTGTGAGGCCAACCATCCGCGTTTGAATTTGGGTTCCTCTGCTGCGCAGTCGCTGTTGTTCTCTCCAAGAGGGCTCCTCCCACACTTCCTTCCCATCCTCAATTCTGCCACTAGAGGCGAGAAAGCGCCGTTGAACGGGGTCAGCACGCGGACGTTTTCACCGGGGCACGGGCAGTAGGCAAGCCGCTCCTTTTCCTACACATAGGTGGTTTCCGCCCATCTCATTGCCCCTCTGGCTTACTGAGCCAGATGGGGCAAAGATCCCTTCCTTTTGGGTGTGCCCCTACTCCTTGGAAACGGCCCAGGGGGTCAAGAATCAGACAGATGGGATTGAGAAGGTGCCATACGGCAGCCAGGCATTTTAAAAGACATGAAAGGAAAGGCAGCATCCCTTGAGAAGGGCAGATAGCAGAGCAGTTACGAGTGCAGATGCTGAAGCTAGAGTGTTGGGGTGTAAATCGTGGCTCTGACTCAGTTTCCTCATAAGTAAAGTGGGTTGCAGTGAGCAGTCACAATAAAGCACTTAGAACTGTTTGAAGAACGCTAAAAGAAAAACATGGTAGAGACAGGTTCTAGAAGCCTCAAAATGCATTCTCAACATCCCTAGATCAAGACTTTTCATATGCTGACTTCCCCTGTCCACCTCTCCAGGGTAACGTTTCTTTCTCCTGCCTTGCATAGACCAATAAATACCCCTCTGAAGTGGTTCTTGCAACAACTTATCCTAAGTGAGATGCAGATGACAGATGAGTGAACTGTGAGCTGGAGCTGGGCGGCTGCCAGAAATGGGCCCCTTTAGGCAAAAAGAAGGAAGGGGTTGTGGGTGGGAACGAACAAGAAACGATTATTAAATTTGATTCCAAAACATTCAGTCAACATTTCCGGCAATAACAGATGCTTCTTCTAACTGATAAGTCCTGTATGTTTTGGACCTCCTAGGCAAACTGAGAAGCTGTTGAGATTTTGAAAAATTAAATTTTAGCACAGGGTGCCCGAATCCAAGATGAGCTAGTCCAAACCGGCCTGCCGGTCCCTCTCCCCACCACGTCTAAACCTCTGTCAAAACTCCTCTGCTATGACGACAGCTGTCACCACTGCCACCGCCCCCCAAGCTGCTTCTGCCACAAGGAGAGGGGACTGGATGAGAACCCTGCTCACTCATGAGAACCCTGCTCACTCATGGAGTGAATTCCCCATGGAAAGGTTTCCTAGCACACAGCCTCCAGCATGAGAAGTGGAAAAGGTGAGGGACTCAAATAATAGCAAACACTATTTTGCTTGGATTTCTTGAGATTATTCCAATATCTAGAACACAGTATGTTCTCAGAACATATCTGCAGAATGAAAGAAATGAAAGCATGCATGTCGGGGGGCGGACAGGGAGGCTGGCTGGCTCACTTTAACCCATTCCCAAGGAGACAGGGAAAAGCATTTTGCTAGACAGGGCATGCAGTCGTAGGAGGCAGGCCAGCATGGTAGAAAGAGAGCCAGACGTGGCGTCGAGCCCCTAGAGCAGTGTGGGAGAGTATTTCCCAAGGCTCTGGTTAGAAACACAGATCCTCGAGCTCCATTTCCCAAGAACTAAGATTCTGGGGTGGGGGCCCAGGAATTTGCTTTTCTTTCTTTTTTTTTTTTCCAAACACCTAGGGTAGAATTATCATTTTCAAATTGAGGAATAATCTCTATACAGTGAAACGTATAAATCTTAAGCATACAGTGTGATGAGTTTTCACAAGTGAGTAAAATTCATGTAATCCATATCCCCGTGAAGATTTAAAACATCTTCATCACCCCACAGAGTTTCTTATTCCCCCTTTCAGTGAAGCACCCCCCCTACCCGTACCCACCCCCAGGCAAACCTCGGTTCTGCTTTCTAGCTCCATAGATGGTTTTGGCCTGCTCTTAAATATCACGTAAATGAAATTACAGAATATAAACAAAGACTCGCAGTTTTTTGTGTCTGGATTCTTTTGCTCAACATAAAGCTTCTGAGGTTCATCCAAGCTGTTTCATGTACAGTCATCCATTCCTGTCCACTGCTGAGGATTATTCCATCATGCAAAGTTGGCACAACTGGCTTATCCATTCTCTGGTTACATGGGTTGGACACTCCAGTTGTTTCTGGCTTTTGGCTATTGTGAATAAAGAAATATATTCGTTTTCAATGGCTGTGCCACAAATTGCCATACATTCAGTGCCTTCAAACAGCATGAATGTGTCATCTCCCAGTTTCTATGGGGTCGGTGTCCAGGCGTAGATTAGTGGGGTCTGCTGCTCGGAGTCTCACCAGGCTGAACCCAAGGTGCTGGTCACAGCTGGGGTCTCATCTGAACCCCCAGGCCCTCTATTAAGTTTATAGAATTGTTGGTGAAGTTCAGTTTCTTATGGTTGTAGGACTGAAGTCCTCAGCTCCTGGAGGTGACCTTCCATTCCCTGCCATGTGGCTGTCTCCTCAGCATAGCAGTTTGCTTCCTCAAACCAGCAAGAGGACATCAGCTACTGTCTCAAATCTCTCTGACCTCCAGGCCTCTTCTAAAGGGCTCGCCCAGGACGATCTCCCCTGTTACTAATTTCAAGGCAGCTGACTAGGGACATCTGCGAAATCCTGGCACGTTTGCCACATAACAGGAGGCATGTCCCATCACATCACACTCTGGGCACGTCTACCAGGGGACGGGAATCTTGGGGCCATGCTGGAATCCCGTCTTGTTCGCAAGCAACTGTGAACATTTCTGGAGTTACTTTGTTATTCAAGTGTGTAACTTTAAAAGAAATAAGAGCATTTGTTTTTTTAGCATGAAATTTCTTTCTCTACAGTCCTTATACAGTCATGATTCTGCTGTGATGACAAACTTACAAAACAGAGTCAACCTTGCAATACAGGAACCTGCTTTTCTTAACAAGTTGCACAGGGGACTTCAATCCCGGTGGTCTGAGGCTCACAGTCTAAGCCTCACCTGACTGGCCGCCCTACCTTCACTTCAAAGGTGATCAGAGTGCTGGCCGCCTTTTTCCCCAGGGGAATGCTTTAGCTTCTCAAATGTTAATGGACCCCACAGTCCTCTTCTAGACTGAAATGCAGATAGAACTGTTCTGGGGGTGATGGCATACAAATGCACTCTGCAGTAAACAGGCCCGGGTCAACCAAAAGAAGGAAAGGAGAGAAATATTATCTGAACTGCAGCCCCTGCCCCACTAAAATTCCTGAACATGACGTAAAAGCATGTGTCCCTTGAAGAGAAAATTCCTGGAAAACATAGAGGTTTTAATTGTTGTGTTTTAGAAAGAGGACAGGGTCACCCTCTCCATTATTATAACGTATCGTAAATTGAGAGCTCAGTATCCTGCAAAACATCATAAAAGTTTAATTTTATGTTATTACTGGCTTAATTCTAATGGATTTTGAGGAGGAACAGAATAATAAGGGGCATTCCCCTGCATACTCGGAGGGAGAGAGAGAAAAAACCATAGACCAGAAGGATGTTCTATTGGAGAACCGGCTGATGCTGGGAGGGTGTGTCCTTGAAGGCTCAAGGTCAGCAAACTCATGGACCAGGAGTTCAATGTCGTCGCACCAGGTGTGCATGAGTGAGAGAACTCAAAAACAGAACTAAGGAGGAACTGGCCAATTTAGTTCCCAGCCTTAAGCCACGGACGTGAAGTGCAATCTCACACTGTATCCAGGTGAAGGGACTGGGAAGACAATGGCAAACGCACACCTGGAAACTGCTAGAACACAGGCTGCTCGCTCAGGCTTTCCTCACGGCAGCCTCCTGACACCCGCCTTCTTCCAAACTAAGACTCTTTCCTATTCTGTTCTTGAAGCGTTTGTCGAGTGACTGATGGATACCCTGGGAAGGGCAGCAAAATGGACCCCCTGCCCGGCCTGTGGGTTCCAGAGCCATGTCCAGTCCCACATGCAAAAGGAGAGGGCAGCTTTAGAGACCCAGTGGGAACAGGCAGAGCTATGCGTGATCAGAAGGTTAAGGTGCAAGATCTGGAAAGTGCAAGTTACTTAGGAACAGGTTGTATCCCAAAGTTTCTTTTTAAATTCATGGTTTCAAGGTCAGAACACATTTTTTCAAAGGGATAGTGTTAGGTATGCAATTCAGAACTAATGAATTCATAACACAGCTAAAATCATAGATGACCAATGAGAGCATTTCTGCTGCCTTATTATAACTAACTTTAAAATACTTTAAAGGAAAATATTTAGAAGAGTTATCTTTAATGATAATCTAAGGAAATGATGTTTAATTAGAATTTGATGAAAAGGAAGAGCTTTTTTTTTTTTTTCATTTTTTTTTAAATATATTTTATTGATTATGCCATTACAGTTGTCCCATTTCCTCCCCTATATTCCCTTCCACCCTGCACACCCCTTCCCACCCACATTCCCCCTCTTTAGTTAATGTCCATGGGTCATATATATGAGTTCTTTGGCTTCTACATTTCCTATACTATTCTAAACCTCCCCCTGTCTATCTTCTACCTACCATTTATGCTTCTTATTCCCTGTACCTTTTACCTCTCTCTCCCCACTTACTCCCCTAATGATAACCCTCTGTGTGATCTCCATTTCT